>VDFB02373281.1:0-11087 GCA_007258455.2 Sequoia sempervirens | reverse complement strand
TGAAGGTTCCCTCTTTCTCTTTCGGACGAACAACTCCATCTATTTTGTCTTCATAAACAAGGGGTATGTTACTTGTGACCTTTAAAATGTTTATATTTGCATCCCTTTTTCCTTTCAAGTTGACTCCATGTACAATAGATATGGAGTGAATCCTCCCAATTCCCACAACATCACCCTCAAGCGGATCCAACACCTAACTTTATCCCCTTCTTTGAGTTTATCAATAAATTTCTACAAAAAGAAAAAAATAAAATTATATTACATAGGAAATGATTAACCTTGTTTGCATAATAAAAAAACCATTACTTACTTAAATAGTACTTGCACGTGTGTGTTAAAATAATTGCAAAAAGAAAATTTAAAAAATAATTGCAATGATCAATCTAATTTACTAAAAAAACAACACTCATAACAATGCTTACAATGTTACTATTAGCTTCATGCTAATTAGATACAAACACTACAAATATAAACACTACATTACCATGGACGCATACTAGACACATAAGGTTATGACAACACTATTACACATAAAAAGGGTAGCTAATGCACAAAAACAAAGAATGCAATATGAGAGCACTACTACTACTACTACAAGGTGAAGGTAAAATACATTGGGATGTACAAAAATAGTGGCATTAAAGCTCTAAAACATAACCCCATTCATTCAACATAACCATGTCAATGATGACATATAAAAGAAGAACAAAGAAAAAAATGTATCAAGGCAACATGTGACAACCATTAAGAGCAACCATTGAGGAAACAATGCAGTCTTTCTTTGTGTCTTTCATAGCAGTAGTAAAGGAGTAACAAATAAGGCTGGATGTAGAGGTCACATAAATAATAGAGAAAGAGCCTTTCACTATTAGAAAATAGTGTAAGAGTATGCAAAAATAAGTAACGAATGATGCCCAATGAACAAGTAGTAGTAGTAGTGAGTTTAGTGAATGGGCAATGAGTTTTATGGCTATAACAATGAGTTTAATGGATCTAGTAGAAAATATCATTACTAAACAACAAGAAGACATTAAGAGAAAGCGGAAAGAATATCAAAAGAAACTTTTTTTTAATAACAACCATAATGAAAAGTTAACAACATATTCGTGAAGGAAAGAACATGTATCATCCAATGAAAGAAGCAACACACTAAGTTCAAGATATTGACAAGGTCAATTACAATGCCCTAAAACATAGTCAAGCATCATAAAGTATTGAAGTGCCAACAATCCCCACTGAAAAGTGACAAAGTAGGTACAATGATTGTTCTATGGGTTACATTCAATGTTTTAGTTGTCTATTCACTATTTTATAAGCTTGTTCACTGTTTGGGATCATAACAGTCATTAATACATGAAGGGTTTCAGAATCAAGGAAAGTAATGCTTCATAGCACTCACCTCAAGTTCAACACCACTAGTACTATCAATATCATGCACATGCTCGAATTCAACATAATCATTGTCAACATTGTCCTGAAGTTGTGTAGCTTTGCCGAGAGCTCTATTGATAGGGTCTTTTCCTTTTTGTTTTTCTTTCATATAATTGTCCTGCATGTGGTTTAATCATCATGCAAAGTTAATATAAGTCAAGTAAAGAATGCAAAAGCTATAAATTTTTGTCCACAAAAACTATTATATTACCTCAACTTCAACACAACTATGATTGACATCAAGGTGTTCTTGTTTTCATGTTAATTTGATAAAATTTCTTTGCATGTAGTTTAACCATTAAGCAAAAAAATATATCCAAATGAGGAGTAATTAATTTAAAAAATAGTCAACAGAGCCTTTCCAAGCATAAAAGTCACAATATACAGTCATATTTCATGAATATCCTAAGTTATACAAGGCAAAGGGTAGCATGCTATAGGTTTCTATCATTGGGCCACAATCATACACCCCCTTGATAGTAAGAAGCAAATATAAAAATATACAGAGTAAGACAATTATGAAGAGCTCAACAAAGAAAAAACAACAATAAGAGTAAGACAATAATATTTTTGTCACACCTCAAATCTAGCAAGGCAGAAAAAAATGGAATTTCTCGTGACAAGTCATTGAAAAGCTAAAATAAATGATGCCAATTTCTAACTCACAAATCCATCACCTTTTCAAACACTCATTATTGTCTACAAAAACATGACAAAATCTCTTTAGGTCTCTTTGGACCAACAACATCAAAATTGGACTTCAACATTGTCCTACTTGGCCAATTAGGCCTGTTTTGCAAAGAAAAACCTTTTTAATCTTCTTCTCAAACCCAAAACTCAATTGGGAACTCTTAACCAAGTAACAAAACCTCAAATTTCCCAACTCTTAGATTGAGACAACCTCCAAGTCTCCTATTCATGAAACCCTCATTTTTAGTCATTCCAAGGGGGTTTTAATGAAAATCCAATTTCCCAACCTTCCCACACTCCAACAACTCCTCAAAAACCTCTAATAAAGCATGAAAAAACTTATTCTAACATCATAAATTGCTGCCCCCAAGTTTCACAACCATTACCATACTCAAACCTCTCAATTTCACTCAAAAACCACACTTTTTCACCTCTAGGGCATCATGCCTAAAGCCTCAAGTGACCTACCTCACCCCTAAAACAAATTAAAAACATTATTAATACTTGCTACCCACCCATTCCACTGGGTTAAAGTGATTACAATAGGTGGAATGGGTGAAAATCCATTTTTGTAGACTCACAAACCCTCAACTCTATCTTTACAGACCCGTTTTAGCAATTTGACTACAAAATGCATAAAAATATTCAAGAATCCACCAAATCAGAAAAAAATTGAAGTTAACTCACCCAACCACCTAATTCAATGCAAAAGAGAACAAGGAAACCCTATACAGGCAAGTACAAAAGCTTGGAACTGCAAATAATCAGAAATTTCTGAGAAAAGAGAAAAATTTCAAGAGTTTTATTATTGCTTTATAGCAGCAAAAACATTTTGGGGAAAAAATAGGCAAATAAAAAGTATAAGATTTTTTGAAAAAAATTTGGAAAAAATCAGGAAAAATCGGATTTAAAAAAAGGTAAAAAATTGTAGAACAAGATCGTTCTTGCAATGATCTCACACTCATTCATCCCCAATTGGAACCACTGTTAGAACTGAAAAATATCACATTTTTCACTAGCCTCCACCCACCTATCCTCCACATTCCATATAAATTCATTACATTTTAATTTTATGATCAACACAAATTGTTGACATTTGTGTGACAAGATCCATTTTGTAGCCCACACTGCCAAATTATCACACCCATAAATGAGTTTGAGACTCCATAATCTTTCCCCGTTCCTAAATAAAAATTAGCACTATCAGCCTAAAAATGCCTCATCGGTGGAACCCCCATCATAGCCTCGCTAATGGCTTGATGAAAGAAGTAAATAATCTAGTATCGGTGTAACAATACCCTATCAGGCTGACTCCTAAGGTGTCCTCCCCGATAGACTGATAGAGTCAACAAAAGCAAGCACATTGTTGTAACACATGAACATCAATGGAACAAATGTTTTCATTCCCCCGATGGCCTGATATAACCATGGATTATCAAGAATTAATATATTTTAGGGGAATTAATGTATATCAGAGTAATATATTTTGGTTTCCCACTAATAGACCGAAGGAAAGTTGTTCATCGGTGGAAAAGGTGGTTATCAGTGGAAGAAGGATTGTAGTCTCGCCAATACAATGATAATGATTGTTACTAACTAATGTGACATCTTAAGGAATTGTTGAGATATTTAAAAATAAATGCTTCCCTTCGATGACAAGACTAAAATGGGTGGTGTATTTATGAGCCAGAATTGAAGTGAATTATATCACAAGTTGATCGCATAATTGTTGCACAGTCTGGAAGATTTCATTGAAGATAGAAGCAGAAAGGCAAAGCTTGGAGTTCTTATGTAGTAGAAACTATTGGAGGCGAGACCCAAGTAAGTACACCAACCCTAGCTGAGAAGTTGTATTTTTCAAAAGATTAAGAATTCAAACAATGGAGGAAAACAAAAAAAAAACCAAAGCTAAGATACAAAAAACTAAGAGACTCCTAAATCAAGAATTGATAGATCAATGCCCTAGGTCAGGACCAAGACCCAGGAGGAGTGCTCAAATGAATCCTTCAATGGATAGATTATTAGATAAACATAAGGGCTTGGGAGATATTTGGACACCACAACACGGGTATGAGCTCTTCATGTATCATTACAAAAAACAATTTAGGTTTCAACCAGTCTGCAACCTATGGAGGTTGAACTTGGGAAGAATTGTGGTGCCCAATGTGTTTGTAAATTCAGAGCTAATTAAAGCTCTGGCTAGCAAATATGACCCAAAAAGGAGAACTATTCGATCACATAATGGGGCTGACATGCTTGTTATTTATAAGGATCTAATTTCTAATGTGTTTTAGTTGGAGTGTCCTATGAACTTTCCATTCATAGTCAGAGACCTCTTGACAGAGTATCACCATATGGATACTAGCTACAAATGGTGGAAACTACCCTTGCATAGGCCCAATAATTAAGGAGGCCAACTCAAAATGTTTTCAAGCAATGAAAACCCTCATTTTCATGAGGAATTGTTTGAAAAATACTTCTGATACACTTATTATTTAGCTGGTCGGGTTTTGGGGGTAGAGGTTCCACCTCTCATGTCTATTTCCATAATGGTCTTAGCTGTAGACATACAAAGAAAGAATGCTAGATCATTTAATTATGCTAGATACTTGGTGAATGCCCTAAATCAGGAGCTTGAAAAAATTAAAAAAAATAGTGACTATATTCATTTCAAACATTATTTTTTGTTTATGCATGTGCTTTTTTATGAGGGACATGTTAGAAGGGTCTAGAGTGAAGAATTAAGAATAAGAGATACAGATGAAAATGGAAACCTCAAAATTGTAAAAATGTGGAATTCATTGTGGGATAGTTGATTTGGGATGTCTCATTATCTTTATTTTGAAAAGTTTTTTGTGAAACCATTGATGAGGTTGTTGGGATATCCATGTGATTATAACTTATCCCCAGAAGTGCAAAATTTTTTGAGACCAAAGGAAAATTACCCAAGGAATAAAGTGAATCATAATTGGGGAGATTGGTATGCTTTCCCTGACTGTATAGCGATTAGGGTCTATGGGTTTGAAGAAACTCCACACTTGTTGCCATGAGTAGTTCCTGATAGAATTGCCTACTTAGAAATTGTGAGGCAATTAGAAAAATTTAATGCCAAACATCTCAAAGGACACAAAAAACAATCAATTATGCCCAACA
Organism: Sequoia sempervirens; assembly: GCA_007258455.2. Classification (NCBI taxonomy): domain Eukaryota; kingdom Viridiplantae; phylum Streptophyta; class Pinopsida; order Cupressales; family Cupressaceae; genus Sequoia; species Sequoia sempervirens. The sequence continues at coordinate 5,813 of VDFB02373281.1, read as the reverse complement.
CTTTATGTTTTGGAGACTTTACAGTGGTTGCAAATGAAGGATATGAGGAAATATATGCTAAATTGGCACAGTATAACCTCCCTCTAGGCAATAAAAGGAAAAAAATTGATGCAGAAGGCTTTATTCACAAAGAAAGGCTATCACAGGGGTTATCAAGATATGAGCATGTGTTCTCAGATGAAGATGTGATCAAAAACCATGATGAAGCCTCTACCACTGAAAACATGACTACATAGAACAAGGTTATGCTTGCAAAAGAATGGAAAAGAAGAAATGTCGCATCTTATTCAAACGAATTTGGTGGAATACAGGATCCTCTAACAAGAATTGAGCAACTCATTGCTCATGTGAATGAATTGGTAAATGATGTACCTTCATTTTTCTTTGATGCACCTCATGCAACCTATTCAGGAGTGCAAGTTGAAGACATAAAGCCCCTAGATTACCTACCCTCACAACCAACTCCTGATGTATGTTTTTTTGTAGATACTGATGTAAGTGAAGAAGAGGGTGAACAAATAAAACAAATGAGTGCCCCTATAATTGCATAATATGAGCCTCCTCAAGAACATAATACTGTAAAATTTTAAGCATCAGATGAATTATCTGATGATGTTAGGGTCAAGGCTAGGAAAGAGTTCATTTTGATGGAGATTTTGTTAAATCTTCTGAGTTTAAATCATTTGTTTATGAATATAAAGGCATGAGGATGAGACAAAAAATGCAAGATATTAGTCTTGAACAAGAGGCCACTGCTTTGGAAGAGTTGAAAAGGGAAATATATGAAGAGATGGAATCCATCAATCTTGAGAGAGGGAGAGATTTAATTCAAGAAGTTGGGGTGTTACTTCTTCCAAGGTGGGACATTAGCTATGCAATTGTATTTGATAGCTTCAGAAAAATAAGGGATAAAACAATGAACTTAACAGAGGAAGCAAGTGATAAGATGTATTCAAGATATGGATACAATCTAGATGAGGCCACCTTACTTCTTTGGTCACTGTATCCCCATGAAAAAAGACCAACTGTGATTGATAATCGAAACCAAGTGTTTGGAAATCTATTGGTTCAAAGAGTAGGGGATACCAATCCCATTGAGACAACAAAATTGAACGTCAATGTGGCAAAGTTCACCAAAGCACAAATTGATAAAATGGTCAAAGAAAATGGTAGATTGAAGAAGGAACTAGCACATTAAAGAGAAATATCCTCCTCCTCTTCCAAATTAGAGTTGTATTCCCTGTGGCTTGAAAAAGATTAGAGAGTATTGGATGCACTGGCTAATATAATTTATTGGAAGAATTACCTTCTAAAATCTCAAGAAAAATGAAAGAATTCAAGAAAGAAGTAAAAACTATCAAGTATAATACTGCATATGAAATGATCAAGGGAAGCTTCAATAAAATGATGAAATGTGTTGATGACTATTGGAGACAATTTAAGCAGGTATACTTAGCAATAGAGGAAAATGAATGACGACAGGGGAGAATAATTGAGAAGAGAGAGGAGTTTTGATATAAAAAAATCTTGAAAGGACAAATGATGTAGACACATAACAAATTGGTAGAATCACACAATGGATATCATAGTAGGCTCATGGAATATCTTGACTGCTTTAATTTGACTTTGACACTTTACGATGATATGGGGAATCCTTGAGAATATGATGATTGGAAGGAAGAGTTTGATGCACTTCTAACTGCTGCATTACAAGAAATCAATGATGGGGATATGATTTTACAAAATATTCACAAGAAGCTCAAGAAGATGATGTATAGGGAGTATGATATGAAAGAGGTGATCTCCAATAAAATACTTGTGTTGAACAAGAGTACATCCATCACCTCTCTGCATTCAATTTGTTCCTTAACCAAACTATAGATATACTAGACACAACAGGACAACCATAAGGATGAAAGGAGTCAGCTGACAACATGATGAGCACCCTATCATAAAGTAGAATCTTTGAATAGATCTTAGGTGGTCATGGGATTCTTCTTGGAGATGAATGGATTGGTGCATTCACTTGCTACAATAATTTTTTTTCTTAATTATGTTCAGTTATCAAACGACATGACTTTTTGTAATGGGTTTGTAGCTTGTCACCTCTCATACATATATAAGAGAGACCAAGACCCAAGAATATCATCATCACATCATTTCCATTTATGGTAGGCATTAGTAAGAAGATATATTGCACCATTTTGACCATCCATCTCATACTAGAAACTATTGTTATAATGCATATTATTCAAAGATAAATATAATGGAGAAGGTTATGCATAATTGCTGATTTTCTTTCAAGTGTTCAACTGTTGTGTGGATTTATATGCTTATATGTTATTTGGCTGTCTCTGAAGTGGTTGTTTATGTTATTCAAATTGAGTGTGTGAAAATACATTTAATATATCAATGCACATTTTCTATAATTGTGTGCTGTTGTTGATTGGTTTCGATGTGCAGAAGAATTAAAATTCCTTTTAAGAAATCAAATTTTATAGGTTCCTATTTGGATTAAAATCCTTTTGAATAGATTGTATTAATTGGTTTCCTTTCACATTTGAATTAAATCCTTTCACAAACTTCATAGTAGCATAAGGGGATATCACTAGGATCACTAAGAAGAGTCCAAATAACTAATATACTTGCACATTTGCACAAGGTGCAGACATTCAAAGTTCCCAACTATTCGAGTTAAGATGAAGAGTAAATCTACCCATCTTATAGAAGCCTATCTCCAAAATTATTCATTCAATCCTCCACTCTGTCCACCCAATATAAGTAGGCACTGGTCAAAATTAGGATATTACATACAAAACACAACTCACAAATTTGAACTCACAATTACTCTCATTAGAAATTAGTCATCAAAACTCTATATCTACTGCACCTTCATGTGCCATAGTGAGTAGACTGCTGAATCTAGGAGCCTTATCTATTTGCAAATCTACCTTATTGTTCAAGTATACCCACCTAGGTCTGGCAGAGCCTGAAGAGTAGAAGGTAATCAGTCTTGTTTACCTCGTTCGTGGGCCAAAGGTGTATTAAGGGATTGTAACCCCCCCTATGGTTTAGAACCTACACTTTTGAGACCTAATAGATAATTATTGATCTCATAGTTATTTTGTCATAAAACTCACAGTCATGACATTTAGGATAGCCACAATGGATTTCAATGAAAAAAAAGGAAAAATTTCATAGATTCACTGTTCTATATATGATCATAATACTTTTCCTGGAGATCACGAGAGTAATTTTATAAAGGCATGTTGTGGAAAACATTTATGAAATTTTTAGACATCTTTAGAATACAATATAAAGATGATATAGTTGAGAATCAAAATATTGAGGCATAGACTCTTACCTGATCTCATAACCTCGAATAATAGCCTCCGGCTAAACCATGTAGGGATTAACAGGCAAATCCAACAGAAACTTTCTAGTGAGACCTTTGTAAGAAACTCACTATTATATAAGCTAAAAAATTTTCATTTTATGATTTCCTACTTAGTCATTCACAAAATGGCTCGATGATTCCCTCCGCTGAGCAACCAGATTTCCTCTCTTTCATACCAGTATTAGATTTTAGTACAACTAGTGCTGCCATATTGATTAAACATCTTTCTACACTCCGCTTCTATTATTGTTTTCCACCTAAAATACACAATGCCACTAACATATAGTTAGTTCAATGTAAAAATTGAAACGTTTCAAATGTAGTTCTACGTAATTGAACCGTAAATCCATACTAAATTCACATTTCTGGTCCATTTTGTTCGCGAATCCGGCCGGCCAATGTATATTATTCAAATTCTCACATTATTCTTTCTTTTTCTCTACTTTTTTGTCAAATATTCTTCTGAACACATACTTTGTTTCAATGCCTCTCACTATTTGGGAGATAGAGTGGAGTCTAACGTCTCTTTTCCCTCCATGATTTTTTTTTCTACAATTGTATCTAAAACTGTTCATCAAAAGTCTCATCTTGTGCTTGTAATGTTTTCTAGAGATTTTTCCACCAACAGTGTCAAAGGCAATTTCCATTTTTTGTATAACATATTCCACATTTCATGGATCTTTCTCTACAAAATTTGATTTACAGATATCCAAATGGGCCCTACATCTTACGCCCAAATTGGAGGCCCACCTTGTAAGATTTTTCCCAATGGGTTCACTGTCTCTTGATACCTCAACCAAGAATGGCTTCTTCCATTTCTAATATTCTTTCTTTTTCATTCCTCTCTGTAGATCTGTATAAATCTTGACTCAATCTCTGTCTTTTAACATAAGCAGACACATCTTCTATTGAACCACTATAAATATTTCTGGCTGATCCACTAATTCCATCAAAAGTTGTAGATGCGATAGGTGCACTCTCAGGCACATTAGATGCAAGTGAACTCTCTTCATGACTTTCATTAACCAGAACTTCAGGCTCCTTGGCCACATCACATGTGGCATGAGTAGGTAGATCAATACTAGTCTCTATAGATTTCACTTCATCACAACTATTTTTTTCACCAACTACACTTGTTGAATCACAAAAGTGTTGGATTCTACGAGCTGGCAGCACTATATTTTTACTCTCTTTTTGTTTTTTCTCTGCATTTTCTCTACACTCTATTTCTTTCCTATAAAACAAAAAAAAATCATATCATGTCTTATATACATAAAGCTCTTGCCTATAAAATTTCATTAAACAATATTAAACAAATAATTTACTACTTAGTGGATTTATAGCTTGCATGTTTGTCAAACCAAGATGCGATAAATATTCATTTTCTTGGCCACATGTTCTTCACAAAAGCACTCAAATCTGTCACTAGAATTTTAGCATTGTGATCACTATCATCTAATTTGCACCTTAAATTCTTTTTCTTCATTTCCCGATGTCCAAAAATAATAATGTATAAATTAGCAACTTGATATAGAGATAATTAACCATAACAAAAATTGCATAAATACAAGTTTATGAGGTCTCATTTTTAATGAACAGTCATTAAAACATGTACGAAGTCTAAAGACCTGCAAAAAATAACATTAATTAGATTTTGTGGTTATTTCAGTCAATGGATATTAAATAATGGTGCCTTGCAAAAATGCTAGTTGCATAAAAAACTTAGCAATGTATTTGAATCAATCCATCAAATCTTTAGCAATAATGTTTTCATTCATGGTTCAATAAAAAATCTATATTACCAAATTTTAACTAGATATGAACTTGTAGCATGACAACCATTTTGTACAACTAAACCAATGCTTTGCTTAGGTGATATCACCATCACTAAGAATGTCTATGGTATTTGGTGATTCTTACTTCTATTGTTTTGTTACATAATAATTTGTTCATAACATCCACATACATTCATGAAGGGGTAGATTTCATGAAAAAAAATAGATATGTTGGAGTGGACAGTGAGTTACAAGCAAGGAACACCATGATTTGAGGAATATGTAGTAACAATAGTGAACTTCAAGATATATGCAAAATAGTAAAGAACATTTGATCAAAGGAAAAAAAAGCAATGACCTTACAATATATAAAGATACATATGAGACAGTTATTTCTAGTGCATAAATTCAGAAGCACAAATGGTGATAACAATGATATCACTGTTAAAAAGAATGTGAAGACAAAAAAGGATGTGAGTAACATGTAATGCCAAAGTAGTGGGGATATAATGAGGAAATGCTTCTATTGCAATGGGGAATCACTATATTGATGCCTTGAGCATTGAAAAAAGATAGTGATCAATCATCAAGGATTGTATACTGTTGCTATAAACAGTGAATGAATAGAGAAAAAAAGAAAA
>VDFB02373280.1:0-57298 GCA_007258455.2 Sequoia sempervirens | reverse complement strand
ATGGGAGAGACATTATGAATGAGGATTCTATTGATATACAGAGTATATGTGAATAAATCCAACTGACAACATAATTATGTGCATAATATATGGTTCTATTTTGTAAGTATCGTACTGTCTATGCAACCAATAGACAGCAACGACCCCATTGAGGTCATATTTTGATGGCTACATAGATAATATGTATAGTGGACTCTCTCGTTTTTGGCTCTTACATTTATATGAGAGATACTTATGAATGTGGAGGGTATGTGCAGGATCATGATGGGCCAAAAAGTGGCGATATTATGGGTATTTGTAGGGTATGTGGCTGACAACTTTTTTTTACCCAAAATTGATGAAATGAAAAAAAAATTTAGAGGAGATTCTCAGCTTTCCACTAATATAAATTATGCTTTAATTTGAATTTAATAAATAATTATTATTCATTTTCTATTAGAATTACGATTAAAGTCCTGATCAATAGGCTGATTGAAAAACATCTATAACTTTCACACAGTATTACATTTTTTGAATTCAAAACATGCATCACATTTTATGCTTCACATACTATAGAATTAAATAAAGAAAAATTAAATTTCATGAAGTTTTAACCAGGTTAAGGTGGTCAGACATACGAGTTTTTATATTTTTTAAAAGTTATAATAAAAAAATCATAATTAATTATATATTTGAAAAAAAATTACAAAAAAATATGCATCACATCCGGACATGAGTCCTCTACTTATATATAAAATCTTATAAAAAAATATTATCATTTTATTATGGTTAGGGTGGTCAGATAGACACCTACTTCTTATTTTTTCTCTGAAATTTAAGTACTACTCCATTGAAATTTCAAATTTTCACCAAATAGATTTTATTTATTTTTAAATAAACCTAGTAGTTTAGATACTACATTCAATTTTCTACAAATTCTATTCTTACATATTTTTGAAATAATATAGATAACTTATTCAAGTTTTTATGTCAAGTTGCCTAACACTGATTTTTCTAATTTTTTTGCCACTTAAGGGCCTATTTATCCATGATGATCTTGCACATACCTTGGACTCTATTGATACAAGAGAGTACATGTGAATAAAAAAAGTGACAACATAACCATGTGCATAATATAAGGTCCTATTTTTTAAGTATGACTATAATCATCACTAAACAAAATATAATTCAATATTTTTACTCAAAGTAATATTATTACTAAAAGATGTAATTTATAGGTCAATTATTCAAGGGATCTTGCATATTTTCTTAACAAAAACTTTCATCTACATAAATAAAATCATGCACATAAAAAATTCATGAGAAAATATAGACAATTGATTAGTATAAAATACCATCATGCATAGAATATAATAATGAGAAACTTTAGTAAGTCAAAGAAAATAATAAAGTGAAAAATCAATCATTCATTTTAAATAAATAGTATAATGCATGAAACATATTCAAAGAAAAAATTGACATTAATTATACATAAAAAATGGTAAATAAAAAATTGTACTCATGAAAAATAATTATTTTATAGTGGAGATTTGATAGGTCATAACTAGCTACAAGTGTAGTAGCACAAGGTGCAATACCTAGATTTTGGATACTATGAGACAAAAATATCAATAGACTAACATTATTCAAAATGAATAATTAAAACATCACTTTCACCATAATCTTTTTTTCCCATGATACAAAACTGTTTATTAGTAAACATGAATCAAGTAACATATAAAGATGTTATGATATTGCTATCAGGATTCAACCGTGTAGTTTCGAGTCAAACTCATTGACCGCTGTGGAAAAATACCTCCTACTTATCATATAAAGATGTTACTAAAGATATAGTTTAGAGATGATTTGGCATGCATGTAGTATAAATATAAACAGTATTTTATATAAAAATAAGAAAATTTATATTCCATATCCATTTTAGTCTTGCTATATTATTGTTCCATGCAATAATAAGTGCAAAGTCAATTTTTTGAACTTTTTTTTTCTTGAAAAGACTTTAACAATCAAGTAAAATAGTGTTTATAGTATTCAACTATAGTTTAGAAATCAAATTGCATAGCATTTCTATATTATTATTATATTTTAAAATAAAATAAGATTTTCTTCGGAGATTTGAGAGTTGTTCAAGTTAATAAGTGACACACAGAAAAGCATATATTGAAAATAATTAGTCTGTTTTTAAGTGACACAAGTAATTAATTAATCTATTTTTAACTATATTGAAAATAAGATCATATTTTTTCCATAATGTTTATTATATAAAGACATATTATTTCAATAATCTTTATTATATAAAGACATATTATTTGTACAAAATAATATAAAATCAACTTAAAAATTATTCATTATCTTGTTACAAGCTTATTAGCTTCATAATGTACGTAGACATAGATTTTTAAAAGACAAGCTTATTAGCTTCATAATGTATATAGACATAGATTTTTAAAAGATGTAAATGGATTTTTAACACTACTTCGCCATATGCAACAAACAGGTTTCCAACCGGATCAGTTTACTTTTGTCAGCGTACTTTCAGTTTTGGAACAGGGTATAGGTATCCATAGATCCATAAAGGATAGGGGAATTTTGTCAGATGTAGTTGGAAATGCTCTGATACACATGTAATCAAAATGTGGAAGCATAGACAAGGCATGTGAACTGTTTAACCGAATGGTTTAAAGAAATGTGGTATCATAGAATGCCATGGACTTGTTGAAAAGGCTTCAGAAACTTTCAAATAGGGTATGGAATCCGTCAAAGGATAAAGGACATGGATTTTGTCAGATGTTGTAGTTGCAACTACCCTGGTATAAATGTATGCAAAATGTGGGAAGTATAGACAAGGCATGTGAACTGTTTGACAGAATACCTCAAAAAAATGTGGTTTCGCGGAATTTTCCATGTTTGTATAATATGCAGAATGTAGAAGCATAGACGAGGTACGTGAACTGTTTAATAGAATGACTCGAAGAAACGTTTTCTCATGGAATGCCCTGGTTGCGGATTATTCTAAAATTTTATTTTTTAAAAAGGCTTTAGACAATTTCATGCAAAAGCAATTGGCAGGGGTAAAGCCAGACTCAGCAACCTTTACCAGCATCCTCCTAGCCTATGCCAAATGGCAGTGTTGGAACAGGGTATAGACATCCATCAAAGCATAAAGGATAGAGCAACTGCTTTGGTAAAATGTTAAAGTATAGACAAGGGGTGGGAACTGTTTGACAAAATGCCTTCAAAACATATGGTTTCAGTGAATGCCATTATTACAGGATATGCACAAAATGGATTTGTTGACAGGGCACCTGTGCCAATACGATCAGAGCTTAAGAATAGGGTATGGACATCCATCAAAGCTTAATGGAAAGGGGATTATTGTAAGGCATGCAAACTATTTGACAAAAGGATTCAAGGAAATGTGGTTTCATGGAATGCAATGTTTGTGGGATATGCAAAATGGATTTCACGAGGATGCTCTCAAAATATTTGAATTAATGAAGCATTCTAGAACATTATAAACTTTGCTTGTGTTATATGTGCATGCAGTCATGTAGGTTTAGTGCATTGTGGGTTGTACATACTTTTCACATGGATAACTCTTATTGCATTACACCTACAATTGATCATTATATGTGCGTGGTTAACCCACTTGCTCGTGTTGGCTATGTTGAGGACACCCTAAACTTTAATTTTAAGATACCAATTAAACCTGTGGTGGTTGTGTGGATTTGTTTTATTGCTGCCTACATATCACACATGAATATAGGCTTAGGAGTATTTATAGTGACACTACTATTTTATTTGGATCCTGAAAATGATGTCACTTATGTTCTTCTCTCAAACATCTATGAAGAAGTGTGCAGGTGGTGTGAAAATTGTAAGGAGATTGATGAAAGATAAGGAATTAAAAATATCTTTGGATGTAGTTGGATTGAAGGCCATAAAATGGTAAATGTTTCTTGTGTAGAAGATAAATCATATTCATAGACACAACAAATATATTCAAAGTTAGAGAAATTGACTTGGGAGATGAAGGAAATAGGGTATTTTCCCAATGCAAAACATTTACTTAGTGGCGTGGAAAAGCAAGGAAAAAAAGTTATTTCTCTACCACCATAGTGAAAAGTTGGCAATTGCTAAGGGTTTTCTAAACATGCCCCCTAGGAAAACTATTAGAATTATTAAGAGACTTTAAGTATGTGTTGATTTCCACATTGCAATGAAATTTATCTCCAAGATTGTTAAAGTTTTTACTTCTAATGATTAGTTTAGTTGATTTCTTGAAGAGGAAATGAACTCACTTAAACACACATTTTTCCATGGATTACTCCAGGGCCTTCTTAATTCATGAGGATTCATTTCTTGTGTGAAGTTATTTTGAAAAGATTTAACTATGATAAACCTTAATATATGGGTTCCTAAGTTGGTTTTCCTATCTTATAATATTTAGGAACATTCTCTAATAAAGTTTCCACTTTTGTATGCCTTGCAACACTATCTCTATTTTTAGATAAAATTATGAAACCCCTCTATTGATGTTTGTTCTTCCAAGTCTTTACCTTGCATACAATTCTTAATGTTCAAAAGGACTCTAGTCTACTTCTAATATTTTTTGTTTAATTTTGTTGCATATAGAGTCCCTCATTGATATCTGATCAAAGAATTATGTTTTTTGGCACCCCTATAGTTGCTATGTGATATTTTTGTCTTGCCCCTTTCTAAGCGACGTTGGGGCCTATATTATCGAGTGCAAATATATATAATTCTAGTCCTTCCTTTATTAATAGAGCAATATTTTAACCACCATCTATAACTAATCTAAGAATTCATTCAATGGACCCCCTTATTCAAAGATGTTCTTGAAAGTCTGCCACCTTATTTCCATTGCTCTTTTTTCTTCTAGCTTTAGGGACACCACATTAATGATCCCTAACCGATTTCTCTTAAGTCATAGAATTTTTTACTTGTATACTTTCCTTTACCAAAAACTACATCTAGCACTCTACATCTCTAATCCTTTTCCTTCACCCTTTTGTCCATATTATTTAGTGGTATTGGATTTTCCCTCACACAATCCCACTTCTTCTTCCATTAGTATTAGGTAATCCATTTCCTTGTTCCTCACTCCTCTTTCCACCTTTTCCTTTCAAAATCCTAAGATTATTTATACATCCTTCCCTAAAAGTAAGTGTAAGAGGGGGGGACCAACCATGTTCAAGGCTCCAAGTTACGGAGAGCTAAGAGCAGAAGACTACTTTGACTTACCTCAGCTTAACAGGGTGTTAGGAAGTACGGGACGAGAATGATGAAGACTATAAAGTCTCTAAATCACTCTACAGACCCGAAACACATAATGGGGCTAGGTGAGCTGATTTTTGGGTTTAACTTTGTGCTACAAGAAGCTCTCTACCCAAGGACAGAAGTGCGGTTTTGGGATGACAATGTGGCATGTTGCCACCTCTCAGGTGTGCTAGTGTCTGTATGACCAAAGGACTAAGGTCAAACACTAGAAAATAGACTAACAACCTAGCTAACTAGTTACAAAGGGCCAAAACAAAGCTATGAAGTAGGCAAGATACATATGAATACATGATAAAATAAACTAAACAAGATTTAGGATGACAAGAATAACCTCACATAGGTCTCATTCACCAACTAACTCCAAGCCACATGTCCACCTACACACAATGAAAATGAAAATGAAAATTGTTGGTTGGTTGTATAGTGGTTTGCCTCAATCATACCCCCATTTTGGTGTTCCCACCTCCACAAACAGCCAAGTTTGCAACAATAGAGAAATAGTATGATAAAGAAAGTAATGAAGTAATGAACACTAAAACACTACAAACAATAATTGCCACTCAACCAAATAATAGAGGAGAGGAGTAGAAAGCTTATCACCTCTACCAAGAGCACTCAAGTCTAATGGAGGAGAAAATGAGAGGACTCAAAGCCCTACTGCAATGGTGTTGTTCCACACTCGCTCTATTGAGTTGATGGAGTGATGTTGCTTCTATCAAGTGCAAGAGTGTTGCTAGAATACTTGAAGAGTGTGCCAAGAGGCGAAGTTGAATGCTTGAAGTATGCAAAAATAGATGTGTGTAGAAATTGAAATGCATGTAGGAGGGAATTTGAAGGAAGAATGGAGAAAACAACCATATTCGGGTTGGTGAGTTGAAGGGGGCATTACAAGTTGACTCTTAATGAGAAGTGCAATGCCTCTACAAGCTCTAAACGTGGGAATCTACAGGGATATTTGCATACCGTGTGGGAGTCCTTGACAATTATTCCTTTGGTGACACACAAAACAACCACCAAGTGGAACAAAGATAGTGGACTTATGTGGAATTTAACCTTCAAATTTGGTTTTCTCAAGTGAAGAAGGGAAAAAGGAGAATTTACATAAGGGGTGCAAATTCACTCCTATACATTTTACCACTACTTTAGCGAGCACAAATACTGATCAAACTATTCAGATTAGCCAGGAGGTCTATGCATGTCTGATCTTTTCCAACCATATACTTCAAATCAGTAATGACCTAAGCAGCACTGACCATCTTTGGGTTTCTTTCCAAGTGATTTTCTAAGGTTCCCAACCCTTTGCTAAGGGTAGAAACATACTCTGAAGGGATTTGAATAGCCTCATACTCATCCATTGGTGATGGTGTAGGAGACATAGGACGAGTGGGAATATCATCGATATCATCATAGAATGTTATTTCAGCCCTTGACAACTGCTCCTGCATGGCTAGACCAATGGTAGGACTAGAGAAAATTCCTTTGGAGAAACTATTAGTGACCTTTGTCCTTTCCATTGAAAGGTGTCATATACTTCTCCTAACAATATACCTGGAAGTTGTGGACTATGTTTTTATGCTCATAAACCTTCACAACACTTAGGAGAAAAATGATCACAAGGTACAAGAGGAAAGCCTCAACACCAATAGATGAATAGATGTTGGTTCACGTCAAGTTCACCTAAAATGTAAGAGAGGGGGACCAACCACGTTCAAGGCCCTAGGTCATGAAGAGCCAAGAGCAGAAGGCTTCCCTAACTTACCTCATCTTAATGGGGTGTTAGGAAATGCGAGATGAGGACTATAAAGTCCCTAAATCACTATGCGGACCAAGACATAGAATGAGGCTAGGCGAGCTAGTTTTCAGGTTTAACTTTGTGCCTCAGGAAGCTTTCAGCCAAAGGATGGAAGCATGGTTCCGAGACAAAAGTGTGACACACTGGCGTCTCTCAGGTGTGTTGGCATCTATACGACTAAAGGACTAAGGAAACAAGTTCAAACACTAGAAAATGGACTAACAGCCTAGCTAACTACTTCCAAAGGGCCAAAACAATGTTGTGAAGTAGGAAAGATACATACGAATATGATAAAGAAAATAAAAAAGAGTTAGGATGACAAGAGTAACCTCACAAAGGTAATTGTTTTCCAGCTAACTCCAAGCCACACGTCCACCTACACACAATGAAGAGGAAAATTGTTGGGTGGTTATATAGGGACCTACCTCAGTCAGACCCCCAATTTGGTGTTTCCACCTCCACAAACAGCCCAGTTTGCAATGATAGAGAAATAGTATGATAAAGAAAGTAATGAAGTAAAGAGCACTAAAACACTACAAACAATAATGCACCACTCAACCAAATAATAGAGGAGAGGAGTAGAAATCTTACCAACTCCACCATGGGCACTCAAATCTAATGGAGGAGAAAATGAGAGGACTCAATCCCTTGTTTCAATGGTGTTGTTCCACACTTTCTCTACTGAGTTGGTGGAGTGATGTTGTTGTTATCGAGTGCAAGAGTGTTGCCAGAATGCTTGAGGAGTGTGCTAAGAGGTGAATTTGAATGCTCAAAGGATACAAAAAGAGATGTGTGTAGAAGTTGAAATGAATGTAGAAGGAGGGAATTTGAAGGAAGGATGAAGAAAATGGCCATATTTGGGTCGGTCAGTTGAAGGGGGCATTACAAGTTGACTCCCAATGAGAAGTGTAATGCCTTTGTAGGCTCTAGACATGGGAATCTTCCAAGGACATAAGTGCATTGTGCAGACCTTTTTCATTCTACATGGGCATTCTTGATAGTTATTCCTCTACAAACACACAAAACAACCGCCAAGAGGAATGAAGGAAGTGGGCTAATGTGGAATTTATCCTTTGAATTTAGTTTTCTAAAGTGAAGAAGGGAAAAGGAGGAATTTGCATAAGGGGTGCAAATTCGCTCCTATACATTTTTTCCCCACTTTAGCGAGCACAAATACTAATGAATTCTTTAGTAAAGTAGATCAAAGAAGTATTAGAGTTAGAAACACATACCTAAACTATTGAGGAAGCAAACCATAGAAAAGATTTGTAGAGAAATTACTAGTGACCTTCGTCCTTTTCATCAGGAGGTGTCATATACTTCTCCTAACAATACAACCAGAAGTTGTGGACTGGGTTGTTATGCTCATCAACCTTCACAATAGTTAGGAGCACAACAATTGAAAGGTACAAGAGGAAAGCCTCAACACTAAAAGATGAACAGACATTGGTTCACATTGGGTTCACAAAAAATGTAAGACAAGGGGACCAACCACATTCAAGGCCCCAGGTCATGGAGAGCCAAGAGAAAAAGGCTGCCCTAACTTACCTCAACTTAACAGGGTGTTAGGAAATGTGGGACGAGAATGATGAGGACTATAAAGTCCCTAAATCACTCTACAAACCTGAAACACAGAATGGGGCTAGGCGAGCTAGTTTTCAAGTTTAACTTTGTGCCTCTAGAAGCTCTCTACTCGAGGATGGAAGCGTGGTTTCAAGATGACAACATGGTGTTCTAGTGCCTCTTAGGTGTGCTAGTGTTTGTACAACCAAAGGACTAAAGAAGCAAGGTCAAACACTAGAAAATAGAATAACGACCTAGCTAACTACTTCCAAAGGCCAAATCAAAGCTATGAAGTAGGAAAGATATGTACAAATATGATAAAGAAAATAAACAAGAGATAGGATGACAAGAATAACCTCACAAAGGTACTCATTCACCAGCTAACTCCAAGCCATGCATCCACCTACACACAATGAAGAGGAAAATTATTGGGTGGCTGTATAGGGGTCTACCTTAGTTAAACCCCTATTTCGGTGTTTTCAACTCCATGAACATCTAAGCTTGCAACAATAGATAAATAGTATGATAAAGAAAGTAATGAAGTAAAGAACACTAAAACACTACAAATAGTAATGTGCCACTCAACCAAATAATAGAGGAGAGGAGTAGAAAGCTTACCACCTCCACCAAAGCACTCAAGGCTAATGGAGGAGAAAATGAGAGAAATCAAGCCCCTATTGCAATGGTGTTTTTCCTAACTTTTTCTACTGACTTGGAGTGATGTTGCTGCTATCAAGTGTAAGAGTGTTGCTAGAATGCTTGAAGAGTGTGCTAAGAGGTGAAGTTGAATGCTTGAAGGATGCAAAAAGAAATGTGTGTAGAAGTTGAAATGCATGTAGAAGAAGGGAATTTGAAGGAAGGATGAAAAAAAAAACCATATTTAGGTCAGGTAGTTGAAGGGGGCATTACAAGTTGACTCCTAATGAGAAGTGTAATGCCTCTGCAAGCTCCAGATGTAGGAATTTTCCAAGGACGTAAGCACATCGCATGGACATCTGCATGGCACATTGGAATCCTTGACAATTATTCCTCTATTAACACACAAAACAACTTCGAAGTTGAATGAAGGTAGCGGGATTATGTGGAATTTAGCTTTCAAATTTGGTTTTCTAAAGTGAAGAAGGGAAACAGAGAGAAGAAGAGAGTGATGAGGATGACTAATGGGTAAAGTTAGGATGAGGGGATCTCCCTATCTAGGGGGAGTTAGACTTGGACAGGTGCTTGGGATTGGAGGTGCCTGAGTTGCCATTGTACCTCTATGACATCATTAGCAGGATACTACTGCCAGAAAAGAGCAGATGATTTTGCAGGCTCAAGATCATTTAGGTTATCATGCACATTATGGAGAGGAGGGAGGGAGAGTTTGCATGGGGTGTGTGTGTGTGTGTGTTGGCCCAGCTATATTAGGACATGCATGTGGTGTGCTACAGGAGAGCCCTCAGTATCAAACATGTGACTTTGCTCCAGGTATGGGTGTGGAAGCACATTACCATGGTGAGGCCAATGATTTTTATAGTAGGTATGTAGGATGAGACATTGTTATTATCATACTGGTATGGTACAAAGTTTGTTCAGTGACTGCACTACCTAGATGTTAGTGACTTGGAGGCATGGAGGAGGAGGTTGGATGATTTGAGGGAGGATCATATCATATGGAGACCTTACCAAAGGCACCAGTTTTTAGGATGCAAAGAGGATGAGAGGAGGAAAAGAGGTTAATTTTGCATAGTTTTCTACTTGATCGGTCAAGACCCTCACATTGTTGAGTTGCACAATCTAGATAGGGTCATGAGGTAGTTTGGTGTACAACAAGACACCCCTGTAGGGGCTTCGAGAATTTGGCAGATTACCCAAGAGTGCCTATGGGATGATCAGATCATAGGAGACTTTGCTAGGAAGATGTGGGAGTACTTGCAGTTGATGCCATATCTAAGGAGAGGAGGGGTGGCAGATGCATGGAAAATAGTGCAATACTTTGTATGGTCAATAGAGCATATGTTAGGATAGATGACAATAGTGCACCCAATTGTAGGGTCACTAGGATATAGCTCAGAGGATGAGAGTAGATTAGTTGGATAGAGGAGAGTCAGGAGGAGATGTGGCTGATAGAGGAGGCATGGAGACAGAGAGGCTAAGGTGGAGGAGGTGAGAGGAGACCAGCAGGTGAGAGGATAGGGGGAGGAAATGGAGGAGGATTCCCTAGAGGTACATCCACTAGTGATGGTACTATATATAGGAAATGAATGATGCCTAACACTTTATGTTGTAAGATGTGATGGATGATTTATGATGTTATATGTTATGGACATGCGACTAATGATTTGTGATGTAGGGTGTGATGTATGCATGGAGACAAAAAATTCATGCCTGCAATGGATATGTGTAGAAATCCTTGTGATTGATTCAACAAATCTGATCATAAAATATCAAGCATCTCATATCACATGGAAATCTAAGTTATACACTATACAATCAATTTAATTATTTTTAATTCTTGTGGGAAAGTTTTCCAACCATATTATTATGACTTGATGTATGTTATAAAAATGCAATGTGATGGACTGAATGAATGATCTAATGTGTGCCTATGTATTAATGTCATGGATGAATGAAATGGATGTGATATAATGCAATTTACGCAATGTATGTAATGAGATGGACTAATATGTTTATAATAGTGACTCTAAATTTCCTAAAAAGATAATGCAATGAAATGAAGTTAAGATGCTTAGAATAACCATTTAAGATTAATCTAAACAACTTAAAATGGTCATGGTATGATGAATGCACATGAGATGAAATGAAATACAATATGAGATGGCATTGACATTTTTTGGTCCATCAAATTGTACTTCATGCATTTAATATGACATCGATCAAGATTAATGACAATTGGATTCACCCATTTCTATGGCGGGTGTGTTTTTCCTTATAGTTATGTATCAATCTCATTTTCTTTGCTCATTTTGCACGTCGTAGACTAGGGATTTGACAACAAAGATGACCTTGGTACTATCAATGTTATAAATAACATGAAAACCTACATGAATGATGGATGTGATTAAATTCCTAACAAACATTAATATCTGAATTAAGTTAGCACGAGCATGAGTGTAAATAAGGGCTTGCATACTGATGAAAGCTATTAATAGGCCTCTTCTATTTTTGTATCATGCTTTCTTTAGCTTATGGAAAGTACTTTCCCTATAATCATTATCAAAATGAGGGATGATGGGTGTGATACTGCATTGCATATTAAGATGAGAAATGAGGTGTGGTACTGCACCTGTCAAAAACCATAAGAATCCTGAGAAGAAAAGGAGGCAAAAGACAAGTGTTTGTAAAACCAAAATCACCAATCATAGGTTAGGGACAGGATGGATGAAGGATAAATGAAATGCAATGGGATGAAAAATGAAATGCAATCCTAATGAAATGAAATACAATATGAGATGATAGTGACATTTTTGGTCCATCAAATTGTACTTTATGCATTTAATATGACATCGATCAAGATTAATGACAATTGGATTCACCCATTTCTATGGCGGG
Source organism: Sequoia sempervirens (assembly GCA_007258455.2). Taxonomy (NCBI): domain Eukaryota; kingdom Viridiplantae; phylum Streptophyta; class Pinopsida; order Cupressales; family Cupressaceae; genus Sequoia; species Sequoia sempervirens. Next base: position 45,093 of record VDFB02373280.1, on the reverse strand, counting down.
TGTGTTTTTCCTTATAGTTATGTATCAATTTCATTTTCTTTGCTCATTTTGCACGTCATAGACTAGGGATTTGAAAATAGAGATGACATTGGTACTATCAATGTTATAAATAACATGAAAACCTACATGAATGATGGATGTGATTAAATTCCTGACAAACATTAATATCTGAATTAAGTTAGCATGAGCATGAGTGTAAATAAGGGCTTGCATACTAATGAAAGCTATTAATAGGCCTCTTATATTTTTGTATCATGCTTTCCTTAGCTTATGGAAAGTACTTTCCCTATAATCATTATCAAAATGAGGGATGATGGGTGTGATATTGCATCACATATTAAGATGAGAAATGAGGTGTGGTACAACACCTACCAAAAACCATAAGAATCCTGAGAAGAAAAGGAGGCAAAAGACAAGTGTTTGTAAAACAAATCATAGGTTAGGGATAGGATGGATGAAGGATAAATGAAATGCAATGGGATGAAAAATGAAATGCAATCCTAATGCTATTTTTCCAATTCGTAGAACTAAATTTTGTTGTAGCACAAGTCACAATATGCAATGGTATGAGGAACCAAGGAAGATTTGTGTATAATGCATGAAACCAACACAATAGACAAGGAGGCTTTTCCAACACCCCAAAGTCACAATTTGACTTTAATCAAGCCAAGAATTGGGATAACCACAAGCACAAAGGATGCCCCAATGTAACACAAGACCACAGGGATCTCGGTGGGTACTACATGGGACAACTAGGAACATAGAAACAAACAAACAAACAAAAGATCAAGATATGCCCCTATGTTTACCAGTCAAAGCACACCATGATATGATGGATCAAGGTGACCACATGACGAGGTATAATAGGAAGCTCAAAGGATTAAAAAAATACCAAAAAATATCACAAGAAACAATCAATTTTAAATATCTTTTGCCATAGGATCAAAAGGTGGATGGGATTGATGTAGTCTAATATAGGAAGGATGCATCCTAGTAAGACCAAAGATGGAAACTAAACTAAGTGATCAACATGACTTAAGATATTCTAAACTGATTGGACCTCATGACACTAGTGGATCTTGTTTGTTAAAAACCAACTAGATAGGAGCATACTTGATGTCTTAACACAAAAATATGATCATAGGCTGTCCTCTATTGGTCAGGGTAGACCAACAATGATAATGGCATAGGGCATATCTAAATTCACCATTATGATTAGGCACCAACCATTGCACCCTTGTTGTATCGAGTGATGGTCGTGACTATGGCCTTTCAGGTCACTATAGATGGAAGAGGCTCTCATCTGCACAGGGGCCTCATCCATACCATTCATGAGATGATCAAGCATCAGACAGTCTTTGTTTTGGGGCGTATCATTCTAGTGTACCTATACCAAGAGCTGGGTTGGTACATGCATTATGAGTAATGCAACCTCATAGCATGCACATTGTTGTAGGTGTGGTATTTCACCCACATCATGTGCATGAGGCTAGGTGGCTTCCCACAAATATAATTGTAGCATGCGATGGGTCTTAAAAATGTTCAAATTAATTCCTTTTTACCCTTTATTTTGTTTTCAATTCGCCTTATTCCTAAGTCCCCTTTGCCATTAATTGTTAGGAAAATAGAGGATATTTGATATGTTTTTAAGAGGTGGAAGAATTCCTTCTAAATTCTAAAATCATTGAAATAATAATGTCTTTCGAATGAATTGGTACAGGAACTCAACGTAGCAAGGGACCCAGCTAGTATGGGCGATTGAGCATAAAGAGTGGAATAGTTTTGAAGCCGTGGGATGCAAGGGTATCTATTCCTGTTTTTGTATTTTTTTTAAACTAATAGTTTTTGTAACCAATTTGGTTTGTGGCCTATGGCCAACTAATTAGTTAGACTATTCAATTTGTTGGCCATTAATTTGTTGGCCATCGGCCATAACAAACTATGTCTTTTATCATTTTATTTGTTGGTGATTGATGAAAATACATACCTATATATATGTGTGTGTGTTTCAAACTAAATCAAGAATATATAGAATATACATAAAATTTTCAGTCGATGATATTATTGTGTTGAATATTGGATGCATTGATCATGGTTTGAGATAGCGTAAATTTTCTTTTGTGCTCACCTTGTGGACCAAAGGAAGCACCCCCTCTCGAGAAGCTTGGTGAGATATTTTATGGTTTATTAGTTTAGATCTTTTATATCTCATGCAATTTCATTTTTGTTGAGTGCATATTTGTCAGGTGTGTTATGAATTAGTTTAATTTTTGTGCAAAGTTAAAAATCATTGATAATACAACCTATGTGATTAATTTTGTATTAAAATAATTCCAATGAATTCTATGTGGAATGTAATTGTGATCTAAAGAGCAAGGATAGTGTTTCAGTTGCAGGTTGATTACCATGTTTCTCATTTTATATTATGTTTTGTTTCATTTTGTAAAGCTTCCTATTGAGTTACATTCACTTCTCATCTCTCTACTATTGTATTGCATCCTCTTGTTGCATTTCATCTTCTTGTCGCACTCCAACCTCCTGTCGTGATTGAACTTCCTATCACCTCCACTCTTTCAATGCATCTTTGGCAACTGAATTCTTTCTTTTACTATTGTAATGGTTGTTGTTAATATTTTATACTAAAGAGTGTATACCATAATATATTGATTTTGTGTTATTCAAGATTAATAAAAAATAGATAGATTGGTTGAAGTAGGTAGGAAATAATTTAAGAAAGAATTTCATTCATTTTCGAAGTGTGCTTTTGAATTTTAGATTGAAAAGTGCATTTTCAATTCTTTGATGCATCCATCCCCCCTTAGTTCATTAGCTTCATCCCTTATTTAGATTTTCACAACACTATTCACAAGCTTACACCCTCGGATTGACAATTGAAGGATAAACTAAGGAAACTATTGTGAAATTCCTGAAGATTATCCCAAACCTATTATTAATAAAAGATAGAATTACATGGATAAATTCAACCCATAGTTTAATCCAACCAGCATGTTGCCATGGCCCATTGGCATGAGGTGATGAGGTAGTTGAAACACAATAATTTATAGTTTTGGAGGTTACAGTTTAATACTCTTATACTTGATCGGGTTAGATGGAGACCCTACCATTTTTTTAAGTGGGTAGACAATAACAGTTACCTTAGGAACCTACAATGGGAATGTTTTCTCCTAGGTCACCATAGCCACATCATTATGCCTTACTATTGGAGTTGGGTCGTGCAACAACATGGTCATGTATAGACTATCCATCTTGATGTGTCCATGTATACATAGGTGATCAAGAACACTACGAGACTCAGGGACATCCCCCGCCCTTCTATCATAGATATTGTTCCCTTAGACGATGATGATCTTGACTAGGATCTGTCAGCAATAGTGCTGACAGATAACACCAGCATTGCTGCAAACTTTAGAGTGTGGTGGGAGAGGCATTGTTCTCATGCAATGTTTGTAGAGAATGCCCCTAGAGGGTATCTTAGCCCATAGGAGGAGGAGTGGCCAAAAGTGTCATTAAGGCTGAGATAGTAGTGAAGGAGATCATCTCCTCCACCAATTACCCCTATTTCGTCAGCACCACTAGCAGTTCCTACTATCACAACACCGAAATCTCTAGCAACACCAGGAGTAGCTGCCAATACTAGTGGCATAGGTTCTAGCATCGCTCCTCACCTTGACCTTGCTTGGAAGTCAAGGGACCTAGGTATACTGAGCATATTATTTATATTTCAGTACTTTCAATTTTCTCTATTTATAATTACACAAATATGCCATGTGACACTAATTCTTTTCTTTCATTCTTTGGTTGTAGAGGATGTATAAGGATGGATTGGGTTGATAGCCCAATACATATCAGAGGTGGCCCTTGACGTGATTATCCAAGGGATGGTCCTCAAGGCATACCAGCTAGTTTATATGGGGAAACATGCCCATTTGTATGAGTCGGTAGCACATCTCAAGACCACTTATGAGGAGCAAGGATCGAAGATCATGTAGAGTGTTGTGGATGTGACCACACTTGAAGGGAAACATGACTAGCTATTGGGGGAGTTGTGAATGGTGATCACATAATGAGACACGACAGAGATGAGGGTTGATGTCGCCTATTAGGTGTGTGGTGCCCTACAAAGCCACTTTGATGACCTTGTGGGATAGCCAACAGTTGTGATCTTGATAGATGTTCAACAACTATAATAAGAGTTGATGCAGACATAGATGATTATATACTCCTTGCAAGGGGAGATCAGGGGGATGTGTGTACCCCTTTCCACATCACACTCACATCAATCTAGGTCTATGACCATTGTGTAGCCTCTCTGTAGACCACAGTAGTAGCTAGAGCTCTAGAGGACTCAGGGAGCCACATGCCACAACCTTAGGGTGCTCCTATTTTGTACATTAGTTTTGTAGCAATATATATATATATTGTAGATCTTTTGTATAGACATTGACATACATATTCAGTAGCCATAATTTTTTTCCGATAGTGGACTGATACATGCATATATATATATATATATATATATGAGATATTGGTTCCAATATCATGACGCTGTGTACTTTCATGTGTATGCTTCTTTATTTTCATGTACGTTGATGTTATAGATGTTATATGTATATATGGATGTATGTTAATTAAATGCAATGATGATCTAACTGCCTTAAAATATGTAATGTAATGTGTGGATACATAGCATAGTATGCTAGATGTATGCATATTGCATACACAGACACACATGGTCACACCATAACACAAAAATTTCTATAATGGGGTATGTGCAGGATCATGATGGGCCAAATAGTGGTGATATCATGGGTATGTGTAGGATATGTGGCTAACAACTTTTTTTTACCCAAAATTGATGAAACGAAAAGGGTTTTTAAAGGAGATTCTTAGCTTTCCACCAATATAAATTATTCCTTACTTTGAATTTAATAAATAATTATTATTCATTTTCTATTTGAATTACGAATAAAGTCCTGATTGATAGGCTGATTGAAAAAAACTATAGCTTTCAAACCATATCACATTTTTTGAATTTCAAACATGTGTCACATTCTATGTTTCGCATACTATAGGACTAAACAAATAAAAACTAAATTTCATGAAGTTTTGACCATGTTAAGGTGGTCAGACATACGAGTTTTTATATTTTCTAAAAGTTATAATAAAAAATCATAATTAATTATTTACTTGGAAAAAAATTACAAAAAAATATGCATCACATCATCACATGAGTCCTCTACTTATATCTAAAATATTTTTAAAAAATTATCATTTTATTGTGGTTAGGGTGGTCAAATAGACACCTACTTATTTTTTCCCTAAAATTTAAGTACTACTGCATTCAAATTTCAAATTTTCACCAAATAGATTTTTTTTTTTTTTAAATAAACCTAGTAGTTTAGAAACTACATTAAATTTTATACAGATTCTATTCTTACATATTTTTGAAATAATATAGATAACTTATTCAAATTTTTACGTCAAGTTTCCTAACTCTAATTTTTTCTGAATTTTTCATCACTTAAGGGTTTGTTTTTTCCATGGTGATCCTACACATACCCAATGTGTTAATGAATGATGCAACATATGCAATGCTACTACCTGTAAAGAGTGAACACCACACATATGACATGTTAGACACTACACATAGTATCGATAGACATACATCACATTAACAGGATCTTTTAGAGGTGTTCCATCCATAAACAATAATCCATAGGCACCTAAACCATACACAGCTCAGATGACAATTTAAGGGCCTAACCAATTAGGATTGAATTTCTCTCTTTGATTAAGCGACACATTTACATTTCTCTGATTCTCATAAAGAACTAGGTCTTCCAACTTAAAAGTCTTAGGAAGCATACTTTGAGTATATTGCCTTGATAATGATCATTGATAAGCTTTAAGATGATTGAGGGCCTATAATCAATGCTCATCAATCATCTCTAGCTAATGCAAATGATTAGCTCAATAAGTTTTGTCATCAATTAATCATTTAAGGGAAACCCACAAAGACGTAATCTCCAACTCTAAAGGAATCATAGCTTCAACACCATACATGAGGTTTGTAAGGCATTGTTCCCATCACTGTACAAACACTCATGTGATAGGCACACAAAGCATACGTTAATTGAATATGTTAATCCTTATCATGTTTTTTAACTATTTTATGAAGTATGAACTTCAAGAGTCTTATTAGATGCTTATGCTTGGCCATTAGATTGAGGATAGTATGTTGTAGAGAATCTATGTTGAATTTGGAACTTTTCTAGTAATTGCTTCACCTCCTTGTTTTTGAATGGCGTACCATTGTCAGAAACAAGTGTAGTAGGAAATCCAAAACAAGAAATAATGTTATTTAGAAGAAAGCTACAAATAGCTTCAGCGTTCATGGATCGAAGTGGAATAGCTTCAACCCACTTTATGAAGTAATTTGTAGCAATAATGATAAAGGTATGTCCCTTAGAAGGAGGTAATATTTTTCTAATAATACCCAACCCACATTTTACGAATGGCCAAGGAAAGGTTTGGTTTTGTAACTCATGTGCAAGTGCATGAATAAGACAACTATGTTGCTAACATTACTGGAACACTTAAAAAAAATCGAAGGAATCTTGTGCCATCATTTTCCAAAAGTACCCCATGTGTATCAACTTCCTCACCAGGGATTTACCACCAAAGTTTCCACCCCCAAAGCCTAAATGACCTTCTTTAACGAAAAGGGGTATTTCTATTTTAGTGAGACATTGGAGAAGCAAGCCTTTATAATATTTTTTATAGAGAACATTAGAAAAAATAATATAACGGGCTGAAAGCTTTCGTATATGAGAGTGATCATTTTTTGTCGCATTATCGAGAAATTTTCTAGTCTTCTGATAATTTTAAATGTTAGAAAATCATTCTTCCAAGTCTATGTGAGAACTTACAAAGGTATTAGATTTAGGCTAATTAGAAATAGTTGGGCTTAAAAGGACCTGAACCATGAAATGATATTCTTTTGTATCCTCCTCTGAAGGTACCAAGGAAGCAGTGCTCTCCATGGAATTTGTATGCCTATTCTCCCTCCTAGGGACACTATCATGAAAGAGAATTGTTCAAGCAAGGATAAAGTGAGGTCTCGATACTAGGATAACTTACACTGCTTAGCCTGATAGGTTCTTGTAATCTGATTCAAAATGAGCTTAGAATCACCTAGTGTATAGAGATGCTTTATTTTTAAACCAATCATGGCATGTAAGCCAACAATGAGAGCTTTGTACTTGATGATATTATTAGTCTAAGGAAATTCCAATCAAAATGAGATAGGGATCGACTTACCTTTAGGAGATATTAAAACTATGCTCGCTCCAGAGCCAGATGGGCATCTCAACCCATCGAAGTACATTTTCCATTCAAGGTCATAATTGATTGCAAAAATGTTCTCATCAAGAAATAAATCCAAACCTATGAAGGATCAAGATGAGGGAGCATCGGCCAATTGATCAGCAACCCCTTGACCCTTTATTAACTTATGAGTAATGAACTTTATTTCAAACTCATAAAGTAACATTACCCATTTCGCCAACCTTCCAGTAAGGTTGGTACTAGAGAACAAATGCTTTAGAAGGTTACCTTTTACAATAGCATGCATTTCAGCATGGAGAAGATAGTGCCTTAGCTTATGTGTAGTAAATATAAGAGCAAGGAATTACTTCTCTGTGGAGGAGTAATAGGTTTCATGATCGACCAGGATGCGACTAATGTAGTAGATGAATCTCTCTTTCCTAACATCATCATATTCAACAAGCAAGGTTTCCAAAGCATATGGTGATGCTGCAAGCTAAAGCAAAAAGGGTCTATCCTACATAGCCAACATTAATACAAGAGGATTGGAAAAATAGGCTTCGATTGACTCAAGAGATTTATGGCATTCTTCATCCCATATAAAGTGGACATCTTTCTTTACTAGGTGAGTGAAATGAATGGTGCAATTAGCCAATTGAGATATGAATGTACAAATTTCCTAAATCTTCCCTTGTAAGCTTTGCAACTTAGTAATATTCTTGGGTGGAAGCATATTAACAATAGCATCAATCTTATCTGTGTTGAATTTTATTCCATTGTGAGAGACTATAAATCCCAATAGTTTTCTTGCATCTATGTCAAAGACACACTTAAGAGGATTGAGCCTCATCTTATAGAATCTAATCCTCTTGAAGATAAGACAAGGGTTCTTCACATGATCATGATAGGTTATGGACTTCCCAAAGATATCATCAACATAATCTGTTAAAATCTTATGAATGAAATCATGAAATGTTAGGGTCACCACTCATTGCTAAGTAGCTCCCACATTCTTCAACCCAAAGGCCATGACCACATAATAGAAATTACCCCAAGGGGTGGTGAAGTTTTTCTTGTATTCATCCTCTAGATTAATATGAATTTGATTGTAACCTAAGAAACCATCCATGAAAGACAACAAGGCATGGCCTATAATTGAATACATAATCATATCTATATTACGTAATGGGAAATTATCCTTAAGAGAAGCCTTATTAAGATCATGAAATTCAATGCACATATGAATATGGCCATCAGGTTTACTAGTAGCAACAATAATTAAAATCCAAGGGGAGTAATTGATTGGATGGATAAAGCCTACTTTTAACAGCTTCTCTATCTCAGTCTTAACCATCAATGCCACCCTGGGATTGAACTTTCAGATTTTCTACTTAATTGGTTTGGCATTAGGACATAGGATGATATTTTGAACCACTAGAGACTCATCAATGCTAGGCATGTCCTCATATGTCCAAGAAAAGATATCAAGATGAGAATGTAGGAGATCATAATGTTCATCTACTTCTTCTAAGGAAAGACATTTCCTAATCTTAATTACCTTTTCAGAAGACTTAGGATCCATAAAGACTTTAGTAGTATCACCTTTAAGGAGAGAACTACAATCTCTAGGATGTGATATTGGAACATCATCACTAGCATTAGATAGAGGGTCCTCCTCATCAACACTAAAGAAAGATTCTCCAAAATATGCTTGTATGTGCAAGTGATACAGGAATCATTTTTTTCTGATGAAAGGGAGGCAGAGGGGAATATTCACCTAAGAATTCCTCAAGTGCTTCATCTAAAGAGAAAAAATCTAAAGGTAATCTCTTAGTTTTCCCCTTATCCTCTATTAATTCAAGATGGACTAGACTCAATGGTTCAACTGAAATCATATTAACACTCCACCATGGTTTTTACTTAGACTACTCAATGGAACATTCCAAACCTAGATAGCACTTTCATAGCTTAAAATAGATGGGGACATGGATTCCTTTCTCAATATACCCTAGGCCTTGCTACCCATAGTCATATTGATAAGCGAGTTGATATCCAAAACCATAACAATTTTGTAGAACTTCAGGAGGTGGTGGCTCTACGTAAAGGCATTCATTCCACCAATGAACATCAAACACATCTATGAGAGAAAATTTATCTCTTTTACTTGATTTTCAAATATTAACCTCTCTTGTAAGAGTGGGACTACTCTCCTTAGTAGGGGAGGGACTAGTCTCCTAGATAAGATCACAATTCTCTTCCTCAACAAGAGCATTATCACCTTTTTCACCACAAGAATTTCATAACTCTAGAGGAGTGGGGCTCAATTTTTATTCTATAATGAAGAATTCAAAGAATTCCAAGGATCCTCAATCATCACCAAAGAAAGTGTTGGATTCAAAAGAAGAGGTAGATGGGGAGGAATTAGAAATTTTTACTTTAGGTGACTCAATTTTAATGACATTCACTTCAGGGGTAACCTCCATAGAGGGTATCATCGAGGAACATGCCATAGCATCAAAAGTTAAAGATGGAATATAATTCACAACTAAACCTTGACCAGTAGCCACCAACTCACAAAGGTGGATAGCTTCTAGGTCAACTTTGACTGTGACCACTTAATTATTTGTGACAAAATTTAAAGAACAATGTAAAGTAGAAGTTACAGCAAATATAGCATTAATCTGGCAGGGTGATCCCACAATAGTGGTTTACAATTTTTGGCCAAACTGGACACTGAAATATTTTTTTTAACTAAATCTTCACTTTCGGGCACCTATAGCGGCTAAACTGTGAGGAATTTGAAGATGATGCAAACTAGAGTTTCGTGAAATTTTCTCTATAGATTCTAAATATATTTTTTTTTTAAATTTGGAATCAGATTGCACTTCTTTTTCCATCTCCCTCAAAAACTAGTTTTTTTTCAAAAAACAACATTTTTAAAAAGTAACGCTCACCGTATAAAGCATAACTTTTTTTCCATGAAGGATAAAATTCTAATTCTTTCGAATTTAGATTTGTAACTCTAATATCTAGTGCTTCCACTTGGTTAGATAGTTTTTTATTGAATACTTTTTCTTTAATCAAGTTTTGAATTCAAACCAATTATTTAACTTAGACATAGCACTATATAACGCGTAACTTTTTTTGTATGTATCCAAATTCTTTTTTTTTTCTTTGTTGGATCAAGGACTTCAATATCTGGTGCACTAATATTTTTTATTTTTTATTTTTAATAATCTACTATTTTTCCACATGTCTAGAACAAAGAGCTTGATTTTCGGTGAAAAACCTACAGTCACGAGAAATAAAAAATAAATATAATAATTAAATTAAATTTATTTAAAATTATACTTTTTGGGAAGCTTATAATAAGGACTACATACTTAAAAAAAATAAAAAAAATTCATTTGATCTGCCAAAATTTAAATCAAAAGTGGTTTTTTATCAGCATTTTGATAGGTGTAAAGGAGACTCTATTATAGGTATGGTTTAAAACTAGCAGGGTTCTATCCAAGGGGCTTTGATTTAAGGTAGTTTGATCAAAACCTCTTCAATTGTAATTGTTTAAATGGAACCTTTTAAGGCTTAAATCATTATATTTTCTAAAAATATGTGATTTCAGCAAAAATCAGTTCCTCCCAGAAATTGTAAACCAGCTTTGTGGGATCACCTTCCAGGATCTCCCCAAAAGAAGGTTGTAAGGTAAAGGGCTAGGAATCACATAAACCAAAGTAGGTAAGGTAACAGGGCCCAACTGCAAAGGCAGTATTATCACACCTAGAGCCTAGCTACCAGCATTATCAAACCCACAAATGTATAAAAAAGTAGTTAGAGAAGATGAATCAACTTTAATTTTATGTAGTAGGTCAATACCACAAACATTGAGAACCAAACCAATGTCAATGAGGGTATGCCTAATGCCAATGTTATTAAAATTAATTATAATCATCAAGGGGTTTCCTTGCATCTACACATATGGAGGTAGAAGTTTTTGTAGATGGAATATAATATTCATAGAATCCACATGAATATGAGCCAACAATGCATTAAAATCCATGGGCCTAGCGGAGGTAGGAAATAGGATCTTCTGCAAGGCTTCCTAAAGCATTTCTTGATAAACTAGAGTGGTCTAAAGCAAATCCCAAAGTGAGATCTTTGTGAGAGTAACACAAAGTCACTCAACAAGATCATAATCACCTGGTGCTTTAGTCATAAGTTTAGGTGCTAGAGGAAGACTTGGTTGAGAAGGCGGTAAAGAAGTAGGAACTTGGGTAGGTTGAGACATAGGATTAGAGGTTTTTTTATCAAAGTTCTATTTGTTTCTTCTTGTATTGTATGTATGCCCAACAATATTATAGGAAGTAGAGTCCATAGATTTTATGAACCTTGAGTACAAATTGAGTGAATAATCTTGATATGAAATTCCATAGATAGAATGATCCTCCCTTGGAGAAGGGCTAGTTTTGGTAAAGTAAATGATAGATTTCTTAAGACTTGGAGGAGTCGAAGAGATCACCACTACATTTACTGACTCCTCAGCTTGCGGAGAAGAAGTTTTCTCAAAATATTTGCAGATAGGGGAAGATGCTTCTAATAAATAATCTAGATAATCATCCAACATATTGAAATCTTCCTTAGAGAAATATTCATCGTAAACATGAAAAAATTGTAGAAATAGATTTGACATGTTCATGTCAGGTTCACCAAAATTTGAGATAAGAGTGATTCGTTACATGCGAGTCTCTTCATTCTAAAGAGATCACCGAGGAACAAACTCCCCTTATCCACCTCAACATAAGCTAGATGAAAAAATTAAAAGGGAAATGTACACAAGCTAACTTTAAGAGAAGACAACTTTAGATCCTGAGAGAGTGAAACTTCTAAATTTTTTCCTCTAGAAACAAAGGAGCTCTTTGCCAAAGGATGATAGTGAAGATTCAGGACACCAACATGGTTCACTATCATCTAAATGGCATGTTGGCATCCTAAGAAACAAAAAGATCAAGAGCTCAGATGGGCAGAATAGGGTCTCACTTCCTAACTCAGATCTAAGGTCTGCTAAAAATAATAACTAGACAAAGAACATAAGCTTCAAGAAAAGAATAAGGATATTGAAAATGAAGGTAATATTGTAGCTTAAAACTTTTCAAACTATGAGACTATAGATTTAATTAAGTGTTCTTTGTCACAATTCTTTGTGAATGATTAATTTGTTTAGACCAATTTTACCAATTGTAGAAAGAGGTAGAAGATTGTAGAAGAATGAGACAAGAAGATAGAAGTGACACAACATATACGTGGAGAAACCCTTTCAAGAAAAAACTCCACCAAAATCAATAGTGCTTGTATTATTTAACCTTAGAACAAGATTACAATAATACTATATCAATTCATAATTGATATGCTGCCTTTCCTTCAACAATCCTTCTTCACAACCTGCAATAAACTCTCATGGAACTGCAATCCACTTGCTACAATTAATAGACAATAATGAGCATGTAAAACTCATAATAGTTGTACATAAAAAGAGCATAAAGCTCCTCACAAAAATATACGCATAGATTGGGCAAGTAGAGTTCCACCATGTAATATGAGTCAAACCAAAGTCTTCCTCAATTTAGGTGCCCCAAACTAAACACTTAACTAAACTTTGGTCAAGAAAATATCTTGCAAACTCCACCTCACAGTTTGCACCCAAGAATGGGCCCACTTGACTAAGCTATGTAAATATCTTCTTGTGCAAAAGGTGTTAACTGAAAGATGCCAACTTGGGCACCCAAGGCGGTCCCAAGTTAATCTTAGTGAACTAAAACATATCTCTCCACCAATTCATGCAAACATTATGCATGATTGATCATCCCCACTTAACTAAAAGTATCCACCTATTATTTGTTATGCAACTGAAGTCACTAGTCATGCAACTCAAGTCAACTAGCATTCAACTCAAAATAATTACATGCAACTAAAGATAACTAAACCATAATTGAACTTAACTAAACTAATATTGAACCGAACTCCACACATGTAAATATCAATCCCTAATTTGTAGGAAAAAAACCATGCATTACTAAAGTGTTATCAATCTTCCAAATAGTTAACTAAAGCAAGGTGGGTTCCACCTTTTGTGTGGGCACTCCATGTTCTCCTATCTTCTAGGAGCTCTTCTTGGACATCCCAACATATTCCTATCATTTAGGAATAATAAAAAATGTCAATTTACATGTTCATTTCATTCAAATTTAATATCTTTCTAATCCTAGTGTTGGAGAACACTTTCCAAGGACTTAGAAGATGCATGAAATATGTTTAGGATTGCAATTAAATGGCATCTTGTTCCCAAAAAAGGAGAACTTGGAGAAAACTTACCCTCAACCAGATGTTTGAGTCTTCACTCAAAGCTCTACTTTGCAACCTACACACAAAATAATAAGGGGAAAATGGTTGAGTTGTATAGGTTCCTACCTCAGTCAAATTGGTGTTCCCACCTCCATAGATAGTGAGATAGGAAAGGAGTGTAACCAAAATGGAAAAAGCATGTGGTGAAAGAAAAAATCGCTTCAGGAGTAGAACTTGCACAACTAAGTAGTAAACAAATGTAAGTAATTAGAAAAGAGTGAGTGAGAGAAAGGGAGCATTACCCATGGGCCTAGACCCTCTTTAGAGCACATGGATGTACCATTGAATGCTTGCTTGAGTTGTAGCTATTGGAGGGATATCATTCCAATAGAGATTTGCTTGTAGAAGTGTTGCTTTTCAAGAGTGAAGGAAGATTTAAGAGTGAAACTGGAGAGAGAGCTTGACAGAATGAATTGGACCCCCAAAATGAGAGCAAATGAGGTTTTTTTTGCATGAAAGGGAAACAAAGAGCCATTACACCTAAAATCCTGAGTGCCAAGACATGTGTCAAGATTCAAGATTTTAGATTCCTTGTTTCAAACTCAAAAAACTAATAAGATGCTAGCGCACTGTGCATACGTCTACATGCTATGCAAGTGCCCAAGACATCAATTTTTGAGAAATGTGTCATTAGGCTGTTGTTATGTGGCCACTAGTCCACATGGAGTTAGAATTGTGAAATTTTGACCTATGGTATTTTCACCATTAATGTGTTAGGCAAAGGGCTTAAATGTGGAATTTCCCCTAGGTGCAATTATGAAACATTACAATATATAGATATATTATTATAGGTGTATATATGTATAAATGTTTTACTCGATACATACATATATACATATATCATATTTACTATTTCACAATAAGTATAAATACATGTATATTCATCCATAAACATATACAAAGTATTGGCTAATATATATAATTACACGATGAAGAACATAAACTCAATATAGAGATTTAGTCACATAATCCAAACTGAAGAATAATCAATAAATCAAAGACTAAAACCAATTTAACCTATTTCAAACCATCCTTAAACAATGCCTAAAGTTTTACATACCAATTACCAAACTAACTCGACTCATCTTGAACAAACTAGGGTGTGAGTGTGTGATAGCTCAAGTAGGCATATTAGAGTTACCAAAACAACCTCCTCTCCTCAGTGATACTCCCCACCTCTTCTGAAGGCTCAATTCTTTTTCCTAAATCCAACTTAGTGTATCATAAATTTTGTTAGCTAACCACATGAAATTCATTTGCATCACATATCATTTACATCATCAAAGTATTAAAGCAATAATGTTGCAATACATATTCATTCATAATATTTCCCATCAATATATACAAAATATAATCATGCATTAAAACATTTGGTAATCCCATAATGGAGTGTAAGATATCAAAGTCATGATTTACATTTAATATCATATTTACTCATAAATTTATAAGTAATCTGGTAACTGAGAAATAGGGTGGGTATGTGCAAGATCATGATAGGCCAAAAAGTGGCGATATGATGGGTACATGTGGCTGACGACTTTCTTTTCACCCAAAATTGATAAAACAAAAAGGGATTTTAAAGGATATTCTCATATTTCCACCAATATAAATTATGCTCTAATTTGAATGGGTATGTGTAGGATCATCATGGAAAAAGCAGGCCCTTAAGTGGAAAAAAATTCAGAAAAATAAGTGTTAGGCAACTTGATGTAAAAATTTGAATAAGTTATCTATATTATTTCAAAAATATGTAAGAATAGAATATGTAGAAAATTGAATTTAGTTTCTAAACTTCTAGGTTTATTTAAAAATAAATAAAATCTATTTGGTGAAAATTTGAAATTTCAATGCAGTGGTACTTAAATTTTAGGGAAAAAATAAGAAGTAGGTGTCTGTCTAACCACCCTAACCATAATAAAATTATAATATTTTTTATAAGATTTAATATGTAAGTAGAGGACTCATGTCCGGATGTGATGCATATTTTTTTGTAATTTTTTTTCAAGTAAATAATTAATTATGATTTCTTTATTACAACTTTTAAAAAATATAAAAACTCGTATGTCTAACCACCTTAACTTGGTCAAAACTTCATGAAATTTAATTTTTATTTTTTTAATCCTATAGTATGTGAAGCATAGAATGTGACGCATGTTTTGGATCAAAAAATGTGATACCATTTGAAATTTATAGATGTTTTTCAATCAGCTTATCGATTAGGACTTTAGTCGTAATTCTAATAGAAAATAAATAATAATAATTTATTAAATTCAAATTAAAGTATAATTTATATTGGTGGAAAGCTGAGAATCTCCTCTAAAAACCCTTTTTGTTTCATCAATTTTGGATAAAAATAAAGTCGTCAGCCACATACCCTACAAATACCCATAATATTGCCACTTTTTGGCCCCTCATGATTTGCACATACCCGAATTTAATAAATTATTATTATTCATTTCTAATTGAATTACAACTAAAGTCCTGATTGATAAGATGATTGAAAAACATATATAATTTCAAACAGTATCACATTTTTTGAATCTAAAACATGTCACATTCTATGCTTCACATACTATAGGATTAAAAAATAAATAAAAATTCATGAAGTTTTGACCAAGTTAAAGTTGTCAAACATATAAGTTTTAATATTTTTTAAAAGTTGTAATAAAAAATTCATAATTAATTATTTACTTGGAAAAATTACAAAAAATAATGCATCACATCCAGACATGAGTCCTCTCCTTATATCTAAAATCTTATAAAAAAAATATTATCATTTTATTGTGGTTAGGGTGGTCAGACAGACACCTACTTCTTATTCTTTCCCTGAAATTTATGTACTACTGCATTGAAATTTCAATTTTTCACCAAATAGAATTTAAAAAAAAAAATAAACCTAGTAGTTTAGAAACTACATTCAATTTTCTATAGATTCTATTCTTACATATTTTTGAAATAATATAGGTAACTTATTCAAATTTTTACATCAAGTTGCCTAACTCTTATTTTTCAAATTTTTTTGCCACTTAAGGGCCTTTTTTTTCCATAATGATCCTGCACATACACGGGTGTAACGTGGCAAAACCAATCTTTAAACCTTGAAAGTCTTCCACTTTATTTCCATTACTCTTTTTTCTTCTAGCATTAGTCACACCACATTAATGATCCCTAACCCATTTTCTTGAGTCATTGAATTTTGGACTTCTATACTTTCCTTTACCAAAATGTACATTTGGCAATCTATATCCCTAATCCTTTGCCTTTACCTTTCAATCCATATTATTTATTGGTATCATATTTTCCCTCACCCTGATCCCACATCTTCTTCCATTAGTATTAGGTATCCATTTCCTCGTTCCACCCTCCTCTTTGCATATCTTCCTTTCAAACTCCCAAGATTATTTATACAACCTTCTCTAAAACTAAGTCAATATATAGTAAGCCTAAACCCTAGTTCCAAACTACTCAATGCAACTTAGAGGTCTATAGATTATACCAACCAACTAAAACCCACCACAAGATATTCCTTAAATGACCAAGCCAATGCCATATTTTAATAGTGATATTTTCATATGTGTCACCTAGTCACTTTAATGGAATAATCACAACATGACACATGTCTTACATGCACCTAAACATCCAAAGCAAGTGGGAAAGTGGATTTTGATGTGATTGAATTTGACAACCTCCCTATCCAAGCAATGATTTCCTTGTGAATTCCTTCTTAAAAATCACGTGTGACTAATCAAAAGGCCTCCAAATCTAAGAAACCTATATCTATATCCAACCAAAATTTATCCCTTTTTACACCCAAAAAAAAAAAAAAAGCTTTAGGGGTAACCTTATATAGATAAGTAATATACCTTTTTTTCTTAGATATTTTCTTACAAGGATGACCCTCACTAATAGTATAGATTGCTATTGATAAGATTTTCCATGGCCATAGTCCTATGAAACACATTAGCCCTTGAAAAGGGCTTCTAGACCAAGCCATGATGTCCCTATGAATTTATTTCTAAAAAATATAGAGGGTAGTTGGATCTATTCCTATTAAGTTGAAAAATAAAAAGAGTGGGTTAAAGGAGACTAATGATGAA
Source organism: Sequoia sempervirens (assembly GCA_007258455.2). NCBI lineage: Eukaryota > Viridiplantae > Streptophyta > Pinopsida > Cupressales > Cupressaceae > Sequoia > Sequoia sempervirens. The sequence goes on along the minus strand of VDFB02373280.1, from coordinate 27,253 downwards.
AACTCATAAGTGCACTAGAAGGTAAGTCTTGTAAAATCAACCTACAAGAATATAAAATAATGTAGAGATCATGTAGGTATTAAAAATAAAGTTTTGGTAGTATTATGTTTCTTGTACAACCCATAATAAATTAATGTATTAAAAAGAAAGGAGTTAAGGATGCATAAACTAAATCAATTAAATATTTATTGAAAACTTTCATAACAAGAGAATAAAATAATTATTGGTGAGATCAAGATGGTTTTTGAAAAGAAAAAATGATCATGATAGAAAATAATGAAGAAGAAAGAATGTTGAAGTAACCCTTGGAGTAAGAGGAAAGATAATGGAAAAGGTTAGAAAAAGTGTGAGAAGAATCAAGAGTGTGTCAAGAGGGGTGCAATTGAAGAATCCCTAGTATTGAGATAGGTAGATCCTCAATGGACATGAAGCTCAAGAATATTAAATAAATAGAGTGGTTTATAACCTAATTTAGAATTATAGTCTAGTAAAATGATAAGGTAATTGAAATAATATAAGGAAACAATGAACTTAGTGAAGTTTGAACTTATTTGTAGGGATAATCTAGATGTGGTTGCTATGGGGAAGAAGAGGAAGTAAGGGAAGAAGTAAATAATTTTTTAATTGGTGGAAAAGAGGAGATACTATTTAGCAATAGAATAAAAGAAGCCACTAAAAATTTAGAGTTTTCCAAGGAAACTTTGGAGATGATAGATGCGATCAATTCCTAAGTTGAGAAAAGAAAACAACTAAAATAAAATTAAAGGTAAATCAATTACTAGTGATCATGTTTTATCAACCAACACATTCCCCAAACTAAAGAGATACTATGAGGAAAAGATCCTCATTAACTAAGAGTCACCTATCATGCTATCAAAATCAAGAATAATTTCTCAAAAGTCCATATAGGTAGTGAATCCTTAATTGGGCTAGATAAAGTAACATAAATAAGAAATAGTGTATGATATTTGTGACAAATATTAGCAAGTGAGTTCTTATATATTCAATTTCCAAGAGATAATGGTAGACTAAGGGTCTTAAAAATTAATTTTAAGCTCTTTCAAAAATAGTTTACAAGGATAGAGCCAAGTCCAACTAGCACAATGCATTATAAATCAGTAAATTACATAAACTACCTTGTCTTCATTTGGCATAGGAAAAGGGGTGACAAATGATCTAGAAACCAAGCCTATCTTTTACATCTTTTAAGCTTCATTAGGAAAAAAAGGCATTAATAATTTATAATATTTTGTCAATGTCAATATTTACAAATTTGAGGTGTTGAGTTAGCTAGAATCTTAAGAGAGTAGTGCCTTATCCTACTAGAAAACAATCAACTCAAAAATAACAATAACAATGATAGAATAAATTTCAATATTGATGAGCCTATATCACATGACATAATATTACAAAGCCTAGAATATATCCATCATGTTTCAAACAATGCATCCCATACTTAATAATCCATTTTTAGTTCAAACAACCAACATACCAGGTTAGAAAGATTTCTAATTACAAACCAATCATAATAATATTTTTTATTACATTTCTTGGATATAAACTAACTAAACCTTGGTATAAGTGCAAAAAATTTCCACCTAAAAATCACTTAGATTCCCCATAGCATAAAAAAGGAAATGGATATGGTGTTGTTCACCATTGTATAAAATGATTATTATAATGTTGTAATTAAATAATTTTTTAGTTGTGATGCACCTAGGTGGTGCGGTTATTCACAATTGGTAATTATTTGAGGGACCACTTGATATTGTATTGTAACATTGTATTATTATTTAATGTGTGGGATACATGTGATAATAATTTAATATTGGAGAAATATTAAATAATGTGAAAACTTAGTACCCAATATTAAATAAAGGATTACTGGTTTTGTGGCACATTGTTTTATCTTACCACTTGGTTGTAATTGTGTGGACTTGAGACTATAAAAGAAAGCACATTTTTAGTGGTTAAGGTTGGCTAAGTGAGTTGGCTAGCGTATGTGTAGGATCATCATGGAAAAAACAAGCCCTTAAGTGCTGAAAAATTCAGAAAAATTAGAGTTAGGAAACTTGACATAAAAAATTGAATAAGTTATCTATATTATTTCAAAAACATGTAAGAATAGAATCTGCAAAACATTGAATTTAGTTTCTAAACTACTAGGTTTATTTTTAAAAAATATCTATTTGGTGAAAATCTGAAATTTCAATGCAGTAGCACTTAAATTTTAGGAAAAAAATAAGTAGGTGTCTATCTGACCACCCTAACCACAATAAAATGATAATATTTTTTTAATAATATTTTAGATATAAGTAGAGGACTCATGTACCAATGTGATGCATACTTTTTTGTAATTTTTTTCCAAGTAAATAATTAATTATGATTTTTCTATTACAACATTTTAAAAATATAAAAAATTGTATGTTTGAGCACCTTAACTTGTTCAAAATTTCACGAAATTTAATTTGTTTTTTTTAATCCTATAGTATGCAAAGCATAGAATGTGACACATATTTTAGATTCAAAAAATGTGATATTTTTTGAAAGCTATAGATGTTTTTCAATTAGCCTATCAACCAAGACTTTAGTCAAATAGAAAATGAGTAATAATTATTTATTAAATTCAAAGTAAAGCATAAGTTATATTGGTAGAAAGTTGAGAATCTCCTTTAAAAACCCTTTTTGTTTAATCAATTTTGAGTAAAAAAAAGGTCTTCAGCCACATATGCTACATATACCCATCATATCACCACTTTTTGGCCCATCATGATCCTGCACATACCCGCTATCATTATTGAGTCTTTTTGAGGATTATATATGTGAAGCATGGAATGGGATGTGTGGATTCATTCTTGGACACATGAGGATGCATTGAGAGGTTTGATGTTTCAGAGTCATTCATTGTAACTCTTGTATGGATTTATTGTTGAATAATATGATAGAGTATGAATGATTTTGTAGGCAGGGTTTTTCCCTCATCAGATTTTCTCAAGGTATATCTTGTGTCATTTTTGATGGGTATGTTGTCTATTCTCTTGCATATGGATTCTAAGTACTTATTTGTATACATTTTTATTTTGGGTTATGCAGAAATTGGCATTAGATGGCTGCAAGTTCCCTTATAAGTGGTATTAGAGTTGTGTTTGTAGTTGTGTAACCCTAGGTTGAGAAAATATTGTTTGAGTTTGAATCTATGCATTGCATGAGAGAATGAAAGGCATAAAAAGATATAAGGGTTTTGTATGTTGTTTATTGCAGATCTAAGGGTTTTGGGTTTTTTTTATGATGGGTTGTTTGTAGATTTAGGGTGTGAAAAATGTTGGGTAAAAAGGGTTTCTTGGTTGTGCATTCAAATGAGGATTTTGTGGGGGAAATTTTGTAAATAACCTAACATAAAATAGACCTCACGGTTGGATTTGGGTTGGCTAAGAGATGCAAATTGATATAAAATTTGACCTATTTTGGTTACTGAATAAAATACAAATTTATTTAGCCTCTACCCCTATTTGGTTGTATGGACGTCAAAATTGGTCTTGAAAAAAAAAATTAAAAAAATTATTTCCCATCACTTAAAAAATTTTACCTAAAAAACAAATAAGAAAAACTTGAAATCAAAATTTGTATTGAGCTTTTATAGTTTTTATCGCAGCCATAGGGACTGTCAACCTTTATTAGTGGGGGTACCGCTGCCAATGGTCCCCATTTGGTAGGTGTTGGTGGGCCTCACCACGGAGGTGGGAAAAAATTAATACTGCCCATTTTTTTAAAATAAAATTTTATTATTAAATTTATGTGCCATGAAATATTAAAAAGTCGCTAACTATTTTTAATATGCAAAATTGAATTGATTTGAAACATAATTTTGGGTCTAGTGGCTAATGGGTGGCACTGCCTGGGTGGCTCTGCCACTACTGGTGAGCCACTACCCCACCATCAGGGGGGCTAACTTTTTGATCTCATAGCCAAATTGTGATTTTTCTTTCGAGGGGCATGTAACTTTCACCCAGATGGTCCAATTTTTGACTTTTTGAACTTGTTGGAAAGGTGGCTTAGTGCTCTACACTGTAGTGTTAGTGGTTTCTTTAGATTTTGCTATTTTGAGAGCATTTTTTTTTATGGAAGTTAGATGTTCTCATTGAGATTCAAGAGGTCATATCTTATGCATATAAAGTCAAATTTTGGACTTCAAATAGTCAACAAAAATCTTGTTCAAAGCACTACACAGTGGATCGGGTTTAGAGTTTTTTATTACATGGTTTATTTGTTGTTATCCTAATCTTATTTGTTTATGGATTACTTTGAATATGGTGATAATATGAGGTTATGGATTTTTGAATCTTGGAGATTTGATGTTAGATTCATTGTATACTAAGTTGTACATCTCTGATTACTCTTATTTAACATGGTTATCAATATATGGTTGGATGTGTATTCTTCATTGTTGTATCTACAAGTTTTGTAATGTTGTAGGAATTTTACACTTACATGTTGCACTTATGAGTTTGACATGGGTTGTTTATGCCCATAGATATTTTAGTTGGTTTGTTGGTTTTATTGTCATGTTGATGAGGTGATATGGTATTACTAGGTGCAATCTATGATGTGAGACCTATGTAGTTGACTATGTTATGCAAACATGTGGGACACAATTGGATTGTTGTTGGTACATTTGGTGGTGATCTTGGTGCCATGGATGTTTCTTATGCTTCAGGGGCTTTGGCATTTCATGATGGTTTATCAAGGTGCATTGTTGGTGGTGTTGGTTTGTTTCTTGATTCATGTTGTGGTGGTATATCTTCTTGTTATGAGGATCATGGTTTTACTTTTCCTTCTTTGTGGGGAGCTCATGTTGCATTTGAGTTATTTGATTGTGTGAGGGCCTTTGGTTGATCTTTATGAGGAGATTGATGTCATTATGTCATGGATAGATTGGTTCCACTTTTTAGTGGGAGCTTTTGACAATGATGGTTGGTGGTGTTGGATATGTTTATGATGGTTTGGTGGTTGTATACATGTATCTTCTTGACTTGGAGATTTTAGTTCTACTTGGTATGTTATTGTCATTTTAGTTATTTGTGTAGACCTAGATGGTCTTCATGGAGGAGATGGTAATCACAATGACATGTGTAGCTCGATATCACGATTCAGTGGGAGTTGTTGGTAGTGATGTGGCTGCATCATTGGTTATGGTTATCTTCATGTGATTGGAAATATGATTTCTTGGTTTAGAGTATGTTTGATATTATGTCATGGTTTACTCTTTATACTAGCTTAGTGTTTTGGCATGATATGTGTTTTCTTGAGACCAGGATGTATGTTTTGGTGCATGTGATCTCCTAGGAGGGGATGGTTAGATCATGTTGTCATGTCTATGTTCCTAATAATGATTGGAGCTTTGACATTGATCATGTGTAGTTCTCTTTGTATTGGGTACATTAATCATTTTTTTGACTACTTCATGATGGTGCTATGTTGCATTTGGAGTTTGGCATGGATTGATTGGTTACAAGTACTCATGGATACTTGGAGACTTAAGTGAGGCTTTTAGTTCTCTTGTGATTAGAGACATTTTCTTGACACAGTTACTCTTTGGAGGTTTCAATAGGAATATTGAGAAGCTTTCACTTGGGTATGGATGTGAGTTCATGATGGACCAATAGAGAATATTTTTCTTGGAGTAAGTCATGATGACTTGGTTATCCTAGTGGAGCATTCTCATTACCCATTCTTGGTCTACTTGATAGTTTATTATTTGAGAGGTGTTTTCCCATTATATCTTTCAAATGTGTTATGTTTTGTTCTTTGATTTCTCATAGGATTGATTTGATTCATGGTGATTAATTATGGAGAATAATTTAAGGATTATTTAGCATGAGTTTATATTCTTTATCTTTCATAGATATGGATCTTGAGCTATGGATAGTTAGTTCTAGAGGATTCATTTTGAGGAATGTTGTGGCATGGTTATTTCCTTGTGCATTTGAGTTTATGTTATCATTCTTTGATGATGATTTTTAAGATATGGATTATGATATTATTTCCATATATGGGGATGGTTACTTTGATTAGAGAGACTTACATGGGCTGGTGCAAGAAGTTGGGTCCACAAAAAGCTCAAAAAGTGGAAGTGTTTTTGTTGTTTTTTAGAATTTGTCACACTTGGACTAAAAATTTGAGGCACTTACACAATTAATCTTTAAAAAATTAGTAATATAAAATTTTGAATTTTGAATCTAGTTTCCAAACATGTAATTTATTCAAATACCCAAATGATAGAAATTGAATTTTGATAGGAATGTATAAAAACCACTTTTAAATTCTTTTTTTTAACCATGTACCATGCATGTGTCCGGAAACCACTTTTTGACCCAAATAAAAGTATTTTGCGAATTCCTTTAAGGGAAAGATAGCTAACAACATGAAGATTGATGAGGATTTTTTTGTAATTTTTTTTTAAATATTTTTTTATTGGCCTTAATTGTTGTTTTTAAAAATAAACATGTATAATTAGCATAGTTAGACCTAAACTAAACACATTTTTAATCTTTTTTTCATTATGTAGAGAATTTTCTGAAGACTAATGCCATAAAAACAATTACAAGAAAATTAACCAAAAAAAATGTTATTAAAAAACAAAAAAAGTTTGATATTTCAAGTTTATAGACTAGTTTGCTTAGAAATTAATTAAAAATAATAAATTTAATCCAATCTTTCAAAAATATATATTTGTAAGCTAGACATCATGTTCTCTAATGGGTTTTAATTTCATAGATTCATTTTTTTTAAAAAGTTCATCATCCATATTGCCAAAATTGAACATTTCTATTGAACCTACCTTATTTTTTTAGTTCCAGGTCAAAGGCTAAGGGTCAGGTTGCCAAGCCTTTTCCTAAGCCAAAAATTGAGAAACATGTGGGTTGGGGACTCAAAATTTTAAAAACGTGTATACGTTACAAAACACATACACGTTCTTTATTTGCTTGATTATTTAAAAAAATAAATATTTTTAAGATACATGTATGCATTTTGTGTTAAAAAATGTGTATGTATTTTGTGTTAAAAAACACGTATGTGTTTTGTGTTACAAAACACATACATGTTTTAAAGCGTATAATTATTTCTAAAAGGTATTTAATTTTTTAAATAAATCACTCGTATGTGTTATAAAATGTGTATGTGTTATATAATGCATATGCCTTCTAACATGTATGCATTTTTTAGTGCATATGCTTTTTTTTTTGGCCCAAGTACTCGAAGCATAACACATACACATTTTTTTAATAACATGTATGCATTTTTTGCAAGATTTTTTTTGGCTGAAACTTCCCCTCTTCATGGACCCAACTTCTTCCTTTTACCCACACCCATGTTGGCATTATAGCATTGATTCATATGTTGTACTTGGTCTATGATATTGAGTGTTATGGGTTTTGTTGAGGCTTCTCACTTGGGATTGTTAGGATATCATACTTGACACAACATTACACTTTTGAGGTGTTGGTAGTACATGTTATGGTTTACAAGATTTCTTTCTTCATTGTTCCTTCATGGGTGTTCATGTTTTTTGGGAGGATGGTGACAACATCTTGTGAGAGATTATGTAGCTATTTGAGTTATATGTGTGGATCATTTTTATTGTTCTTGGTATGTCATGCTTTGATTTACTTATCACACCTTGATATAGTGTTGATTGGTAGAGTTGATATTCTTTGACATTACCTATGTAACTTGGGAGTTCCTAGATGTGTATACTCTTCATTGACAGGTTTGATATAGGGAACTTGTGATTTTGGTTTATGGGTTGCATATGTTCTTGGCATGAGTTTATTGATGTATTGATACCTTAGAGGTATGGATGGTTGCATGCATTAACATGTGTTGTGGATGCTATTTCCAATCATGTGGGTTTTTGTAGTTGACAATAAATTGGTTAGAGTCTTTTTTATCACTTGGATTTGATGCTTGTGTTCACTAGATTGGTGCATCTTCACCTTGGAATGTTCCTTTTCTTGCATAGGTGACTCATTGGAGGATGAGAGGAGTTCTTTCTTGAGATGGCCAGGTATCTTAATGGAGTAGGAGAGCATGTTGGAGATTCATGTGGTTTCATGTATTGCTATGATGATGTATTTTATGTATTGATCCCTTATGCAATGTATACAATAAGTGGGAGAATGTTAGGATATGGTGTTGTAAACCATTGCATAAAATTATTTATTATAATGTTGTAATTAAATAATTATTTAGTTGTGACGCACCTAGGTGGTGTGGTTATTCACACTAGGTAATTATTTGGGGGACTACTTGATGTTGTAGTGTAACAATGTATTATTATTTAATGTGTGGGAGACATATGATAATAATTTAATATTGGGAAAATATTAAATAAAGTGAAAACTTAGTACCCAATATTAAATAAGGGATTAATGGTTTTGTGTTCACACAGTTTTGTGGCACATAGTTTAATCTTACCACTTGGTTGTAATTGTGTAAGCTTGAGTCTATAAAATAAAGCACATGTTTTGTGGTTAAGGTTGGTTGAGTGAGTTGGTTGTCATTAGTAAGTATTTTTGAGGAGTGAATATATGTGAAGCATGGCATGGGATGTGTGGATTCATGCTTGGACACATGCTCAAATGCCTTAAGAGGCTTGATGCTTCAAAGGTGTTCATTGTAACTTTTGTATGGATTTATTTTTGAATAATATGATGGAGTATGGATGCTTTTGGAGGCTGATTTTTTCCCTCTTGAGGGTTTTCCTAAGGTATATCTCATATCATCTTTGATAGGTATGTTGTCTATTCTCTTGCATATGGATTTTGAATATTTATTTGCATAATTTTTTTGGGGGGGTTATGTGGAAATTATCATTAGATGGTTGCAAGTTTCCTTACACTAGCAATATTAATTCTTACATTGATTTACTAGTAAAAATTATAGTATCATAGTATATTCAAACTTGTATCAAACTATGTTCTTATTAAGCAATATTTTTCATTAATTTTATATTATAAATTTAAACTAGTTACAAACTTGACCCTAATATTGGCCTAGAAAATCCATCAACCTCTCCCTAAAACCTAACAACTCCAAAATGATTCAAAAATTGCATTATATGATAAAAGTACAAACTTAGATTGAAGATAAAAATAAAACATGGTAGGAAGAAGCCTTCTAATTTCCAACTAAATATTCATAAAGGAATATGCCTTGATACCTTTTAAACTTCTCATATTTCTAGCCATTCGAACTAAAAATAACTTTCACATTTTCAATTGTATTTCTTGTGTAACTTTCTACCCCAATGGTAAAAGTATCCTCCTAGCTAAGTGTTCACCTTATAGGTGAATAAAATGACTCCACAACATATCTCTATAATTAAGAGCATAAACCTAGTTCAAAAAGCACAATTTCCCTTCACCAAAACCTCCCATTTCATCCTACAATTAACTATATGTTTTGTCAAATAGTTTGCAAGAAACCATTTTTCTTAGACATATTCTTTCCATTTAAACTCATTTCACCCCTACTCATGAAAATAATTTTAAATCTCAAGCCTCACTCCTTTACAATCACCATCTTCTATGATTCCACAGGCATGAAGGTATGTCTAACCTTACATTACCCACTTCAAAAATCAACTTATTTATTTCCTAAGCCAATCCATCCTATTGCTTTCTTTCAATCTACTTCATAGTATACTTGTAGGTCAACCCATTTCCTCTATAACTAGGCATGACGTATTTCCATTGCAATGGTTTCTCTTATGATTCAAAGCTTTTTTCATTCATGAATAAATATTTAAATTTAGTATGCACTACACTTTACCTTTTCCATACACTAATTCCCCATTCTTGGAAATTTTGAATAACTAGAGGGCATTTTTATTACATGTAGATTGTTCTTCATATTTCCAATCATGAATGAACAAGTTATACTAGGCATTTTTCTTATGGCCTGGAATTTAAAATATTGGATGGGTATTTAAAACCATGTCTAGAGGCTTTCAAAAATAGTGTTGAGGTGTTGAAAAAAAATTTAGGTTAGTTTTGGGTGTGAAGGCATGATTTCAAATAGTCTAGATTGATTTAAAATTTAAAAAACACCTCATATCCATGTGCCCTCTTCTTATTGCAGCCCATTTTTTAGCTATTCATTTATTTTAGAAGTTAAGTTGGGAATTTAAAACATTTTAGGGGTGTTAATAAACTTCTTTAGGTTATTTTTAGTAAATGCCAAGTACTTTTGGAGGTCATAACATCAATATAATGTAACCTATGATGTCAAAAATCATCCCCAAACTTTCCTCCACATGTCAGCACAACATTCCAGTGCACCATTTCTCCATAATGATGGATGTGAGAAAGATACATGTTATTGCACTGGGATTTTCTTAGACAACCATTTTCATATGGAAAAATTACATGAGGAGTTTGCTGCCCCTTTGTGTCTTCAACTTAAATTAATTTGAGATTAAAAAATTAATATGGAAAAATCATAAGACTTAAACAAAATGTTAATCATCTTTATCAATTAAAACATTAAAAAAATGTTTTAACAACACCAAAATTAAGATTTACAAACTCTCAATTAAAATGTATTCTGGTCAAAATGATGTAATTTGTGCCATGACATTAAAATCAATCTCAAAGTTATGAAAATTTGTGGGGATAATTTATATTTGATGGCAGCCTTCTACAATCATTATAAATTGAACAAAAAACCAATTTTTAGGATCTCCTTTGTAATAGTGACCATTTCACAAGCACTTAATTTATCTTTTCTATTACTCCAAAACTTACTCAATGACCATGAAACTAAAATTGCGGAGTCATATTGAATTATCAACACATGTTTTATTTCCATAACTAAGAAGTATTATCATTGTAATGATGCTCTACGGGCCTACTCATAAATGTTGAAATATTAAATTTTGGTTCAAAAATCAACCAATCACCTTGAAAATGGAGGTGGATCCTCAATTTGAATTATCAAACAATCTACCAAATATATTTCAAATACAATTTTTAGATATTTATATTTTAATGCTAGACATTTTGGGCTAGCCTCTCATCCTAAGGTCCAAAAACAAGATTTCACTACCAAACTAAGGGTCAATTTTTCTAATAAAATGAGGTATAAAAAAAAATTGTCATCAAGTGTTCTAACTTGGAAGATTCCTCCTCACAAGGAGCCTCAATTTTTCCTCGCCCATGGTGAGTCATTTAAAAGGCTTATATCCAAACATCAAACAAACCTAACAAAAATTTAGAGGATGGATTGACATGATGACACATCACCCATCCACCTCTTCAAGACTTGTATTTGTATCACCTTTATATAAGGCTAATTTTAAGGAGTTAAAACTTAGTTACAATTTAAAATACATACCTCAAATTGTACCTAACCCCTAGCCACATGCCTCGGGGCTTTAAAAATAATAAAATAAATTAAAAAATAATATTTTATGACCCCTTTAACCCATTTCCAAAAGCTCTTTTAAAAAATCTAAATTTGAACTAAATCAAAGAAACCTTTGTCATAAATGCAACTTACACATCTTACACATTGATTTTTAAGTCAAATAAAATAACAAAATAAAACTATACTTGACTTAAAAGATCAAAATACAACTTAGACATAATATTAAAATCACACATTTAAATCTTTGGGACACTATACCACAACTTAGAACCTCTATAGGTGAAGTGTCTCAAATAGGGTTTTGATTATTCTCCATTTTCCCCCATTGCTACTAATTCCCTACATAGTAGTCACAACATTAATATGTTCAATACATATACATATTTAGGCATCATAAATAATCACATCATTCACTAATTTCATATTAATCAATTTCATAATTCAATTGATGATAATTCATTTAATTAATACATACTACCCATTTTACTAGAGCAATCTAAATCCACCTTCAAGAAGAATGAAATCATAAAATTTGAATTCATCATTTATCTATTCTAATGAAATCATAAAATTTGAATTCATCATTTATCTATTCTACTTAATTTACCTTTGAATATTTTTATTATTAAATATTACCTTCAACTAGATATTAATGCATATACTTACCAAATCTACTCACTTGGTATTCACCTTTTGTTCAATTAGTGTTACCTTCATTCACACTTGCATATGATTAGTTATCAATCCTCTTGATCCACTTGAAAACTTGTAAAAATCCTAGTCCCACTCACATGTATTATCCTCATCAAGTAACATAAAGCAAATTAGTAATTCCTTTGATTGAAGCTATATACCACATCATTCCTTTCTTTATGTTCAAACAAATTCATGTATTACATAATGTCTCTAGCAATAATTTTAACTTCATAGGGTCATGTCCAACCTTCACTAGGTTAGATAATTATCAATCTATATTTGATAATTTTAAATAAACCACATTGAATATTTAAGCTAATTTTAAAGAGCTAGAGGCACTAATGCATGTAGTCATTTGAGTTCAATAACATTATGAGAGTAAAAGGAATGTAATGGGGTACAAGAGCTAGTGGTCCCCATATAGATAATATATAAAATGAATATGTAATTCTTTTCAATAGAACGTAGATTTTCAACATGGTGTTTTAAAGAGTGAGGGGAAGAGAAAGAGTAACTTATAAGATTCAAGAATGAGAGTGATGATGTCAACAAAACACCAAAACAAGTTTGCATGTGATTCATCAATTGACTTGGCTAACTAGTGCAATAATGGAACCCACCAAGGAAAAAGGAGTTGTAATAATCAAACATGTAAGGTTGGGCTGTACACATACTCCCTATTGAATTCAATTTGATGTTCACTAAAAGTAGACCATAAAGAATTAGATAGGAGTAACTATTGCATATTGATTTCTACATATAATAATTATGAGGAGTGGGAAGTTCAAATTCAAACTTGAATCTGCCATTAGAGAAATAAACATCAATATAGAAAAATAGATAATATACTATAATAAAATTATATATGAAATATTCCAAATTTAAATCAATACTAGAAACAAATCCCTCTAAGAAAATCAACCTCCAATTTTAACAATTTGTACTAGAAATAAGCTAAAATGCTAAAACCACTCCAAACTAAAATCTCTATATCTAAAGAAAAAATTAAAAATTTGACATAAATAGATTTGTAGTAATTAAAAAATAACTTTCCAACACTCATAATTTTTTTTAAATATGACACAATAGGCAAAAAATATGAGTTTGAAATCTAAAAATGTAATCTAAACTTTAATCAACAATATCAAGCTCTTGCAATAAAATATAGATAACTAGCATATACTACTATGAAGTGCTTACAACTAGTTTTCCAAAGACTTTAGTTTAAAATAGCTACATAGAAATCTTGATCAGTGAGGTTGTCACAACAATATGTTTTGTACCTTGAACTACCATAAACCTATCAATAAATCTCTAAACATGTGTACAAACTTTGGCAACATTAGGGTGTTCATGTAGATCACTTGAACCTCTACTTAGATGTATTATCTTATAGTTCAGAATGTGCCAAGAAATGTCAATTGTCTTATCCTATTCTCCTTCCTCAAGTATTGAAATCGTCCCATGCTTTTCCTTAACAACCCTTTGGAATTATGTTATGATCACAACATTCTCAATCTCTTGTTTGTTATCATCATAAAAGGAACATGGACTAGAAAATTGAAACAGGAAATGTCTTGCCAAGTGTCATCAAATTTGCTTATTTTTTCTTTAAATATTATTGTCATGTACTCTAAGAGTTTAATGATATAATTGTATTTTTTTCTCACTCAAAAGCATGATCTTCTTTGGATCTACTAAATATCATTTCTAATAAGTTCATGGTACTGATAGTGTTGATCTAGTTGATAATTTCTATGAATTACACACTTGTGGACACATCACCATACATAGCATGCTCTATGTCAAAAATATCATTTTTAACCTTGTACACATTTTTCCAAGAAAAAATGCATTGCATCAATAGCATGCATACCTTAGTCAAGTGTAGCATGACCAATCCACTCCTTCGTGACTCTCCCATAAGCATCAAATTGATTAAGTTATTTTATTTTAGGATGGTCATACTCTTAACACATTTTATAAAATATTGCATGCGAACCTCTTATGAATTCTCCCTTCTTTATCATATTTTCCTTATGGTATATGTCTTTTCATTTTTCTTAAAATCTTGTTTGCTTTCTATAATTGAATTTTTTTCAACTTTAAGGGATCCATGAAAACTTAATTAAAAATTATAAAAGACAATTAAATCAAAAAATTATAAAAAAATATAGAAAGACAATTACATATAAAATTAATCATCTTTCAATCTTGTCAAGCAACATCTGATTGAGACATTTTTTATAATTGTATATCATCTTGAAAATGGACCATAAAATATGATCCCCACAATTTTTAATCCAGCAAATTAACATCTTTCAATCTTGTCAAGCAGCATTCACCATCTTTCAATCTTGTCAAACAGATTTAGATATGTTCCAGCATTCACACAGTTTCAGCATTTTAACATCTTTCAATCTTGTCGAGTAACATTTAGTCCGAGGTCCTGCCTAGCTTTAAATACTGATTAGTTCTTACCAAATATTTGTAAGGCAGACTACTCAGATATGGCGTGGCTGAATTCCCCTGCAATAGAGTTGGGTTTTTCGCTCATCTTCCTCTGGATTGTATACAGATTTGTCACAAAAAAGAAGAGCAAGAGCAACAAGGGGGAGTTGAAATTGCCACCAGGGCCACGGCCATGGCCAGTGGTAGGCAATCTCCATCTCCACTCTCACAGTCAACATCGTGTGCAGAATGTTTGCAGGTAGAACTTACACCGGTAATGAAGAGGGCGGAGGGGACTGGTTTTTGAAGATGGTAGCTGAGGGGATGCATCTCGCGGGAGTGGTTGTTCCGGGAGACCTTATTCCTTCTCTAGCCTTTCTAGACTGGCGAGGCTACCGCCGCCGCATGCGGGCCGCTCATAAAGTATTCGATGCGTTTGCTGAGAAGCTCATCGATGAGCACGTTGAGCGGAGAAGGGAGAAAAAGTCGGACGATCCGGACATTGTGGACGGGATGCTGGACATGGCTGAGACTGAAAGTCCCGAGATCCAAGTCTCTCGCGTTCAAATCAAAGCAGTCATCTTGGTCGGTTCAGTTTAAATAATTGCCATGACCAGAAACTAATATTGCTAGTTAAATGTTACGATTTGCTGTTTTGTTTCGTCAAATTGTGGAATGACAAATTTCTGCTAAGGTCTCACTAACCAACGAGTTCAATGCTTTCACAGGATATGCTAACTGCTGGAGTAGAGACAACTTCCACAACTGTAGAATGGGCAATGACTGAGCTGCTGAGAAACCCGCAAGCAATGGCAAGAGCACAACAAGAGATCGAATTAGAGGTTGGGAGAGATCGCATGATAACGGAGAGTGATCTTGTAAACTTAGACTACTTGAGATGTGTGGTGAAGGAGACATTCCGAATACATCCACCAGGGCCCTTGTTCGTGCCACACGAGTCCACCGAGGGTTGCATTGTGGGAGGTTATTACATTCCACCAAGAACAAGGTTGTTTGTGAATGTTTGGGCAATCGGAAGGGATGAAAGTGTTTGGGAGGATCCTTTAGAATTCAAGCCGGATAGATTTATTGGCTCAAGCATAGACGTGAAAGGCCACCACTTTGAATTGCTAACTTTTGGAACAGGAAGGAGAGGATGCCCTGCGATATCCATGGGGCTTTCCGTTGTTTACTTGGCTTTGGCTCAGCTCGTACATTGCTTTCATTGGAGTGTGGAGGGGGATTTGAATAGAGATGAAGTGTGTGGATTGACCCTACCAAGGAAGTGTCCTCTTTCTGCTCTTCCCTCTTGGAGGCTTGCTAGCAAAGAGGTGCCATAATATTAGATACACTTTGGAGACAAAGTGCAAATATAGACATGTAACCATCCTACCATTGTAATTACACCTTTAAGGTGTAATATAGGTAATGTTGTCTGCGAATATTAAAACAAGTGCCACAAGTGCCACATAGTAATGAGTACTTTTTTTATTAAGATTTAGGTAAAAAATCTATTGTCTAGATGAGTTGGTTAGAGTTGATTAGAGTAGGTTAGTAAAAGTTTGATATCAACAGATTCTTGCAAAATAAATTTCGTGTAATTATTTAATATGAGTATCAATATTAATAATAAATTATATTTATATATTAAAGTTGTTTTATTTTATGTTCAAAATATAATCATTCAAGTATCTATTATTTGAAGTTGTTGTCATAAGAGAACCATAGGTAACGAAATTGTACTATGAATTTTCCCCTTTCGTTGAGTTAGACTTTTTTTGTTATGTTTATAATTAACCATCACAAATTCTCAATGTGTACAACAAGTCTCTAAGATTGTTTCATTAAAAAACATAGACAACCAATCTGCAATAAAATACTATCATTCTATATAAATAAAGTCATGCAATACTCTATGTTTTTATTTACTTATTCTACACGATGTAATAAAGGAGAAAGTTATAGAAAAAAAGAACACTTAGAAGGTGATTGAAAATTGCAAAAAGAAAATAAAAAAATTGTTCAATGTTGTAGAGATAGAAAAAAGATTCAAATAGTCAATAAACAATATCATCATCTAAAGTTCTTGAAAGGACTTTGCTATTTTGGATAGCTACACGCATGAATTCTCATTCTTCAAAGATTGATAAGTTGGAAAGCAATAAGCCAAGTAAATGTAGAGTAGGGAAGTGTGACAATATAAAACATTGTTTAAGATAGATACCATGAATACCTCTTCATTTTCCATGAATTACAAAGAAGGATGAAGTAGACAATAGCCTTAATGTTTGAAGTATTTGATGTAACATAAATTTATTTTATCATTTGTAAAATTCATTTTACTTATTTTTGTCTTTCTACATGTTTTATGTATTTTTTGGTAATGGTGTCTATTTTTTTCAAGAGCTTCAAAGAGATGATTTTCTTCATTTGTAAGGTTCTTTGGGTGAGGTATTGTAAAAATATCTAATCAATGGATTGTTCAGTAATCCATTTTTCATGATAGATGATTGATGAATCAACTTTGATATAAAAATATAGGGGGTGAGATATTTTAAAGACTCTAGCAAACAAAGTGTTCAACACTAATTTTTAGTGATAAAGGTGATATAAACAACTTTGAATTCAAGGATAAAAGGAGATAATGTCTTGAGGAAGCTAGTGGTTCTCTTGTAGTTTTGCAATGAATTGATAATATCCATCATTGAAGAAGATTCTTCTCATTTTAACACTTCCATAAAGAATGAAAATAATTTTCACTAAATTTGTTGATATGATTTAGATGATTGGTCTTTCCAATTTTATTCATGAGCCTCTAGTTCATCTAATATTTTCTCTTCATATGATCATTTAAAAGAATGGTATATATTGACAAAATATTAGTGAACCCATTATACTAACAGTCAAACATTTTAGTGTTACATTCAATAATTTAAATTAATTCTCAATAATGATAGAAATAATAAAATTTCTTTAGATGATGTGACTTCCAAATCACTTGTTTGGAATTATAAGAATAATCATTGGATAGCTTTAATCTTGTAGAAGTCTTCAATTCATTCACGAAAACAAGCTTACTGCTTGCTAATATACATTTAGAAAACCCCATCATCGATAAAATACCCAGTTAAAAAGCGAAGGAACTCTTTCCTAGGCTTATTGCTAGCTATACGACATTTATCAAAAGTCAAGTCAGAAGGAAAGCTGAAAAGAATATTATTGAAGGCTACCACCGCCATGGACATGCGTAAGCTTAAAAAACTGCGAGTAAATAATTGACGTGGCTACTCTTAAGTAACGGCCGATAAAGTCGGACATACAAAAGACTGCGAGTAAAGTAAAGATGTGGAGAAAAAGAGAATTTATGTGTTTTATTTGCACGTGGCAGTTGAGAGTTGGTCTGGTTTGTATAGTACAGCATTGGCCGGTTGAGGTCATATTCTGCTGGCTGAATAGACAATACCTATTGTGGGCTCTTTTGTTTTTTTTCTACACGAGATGTAGTGAATGAAGATTCTAAAAAGAGAATTTCTGTGTTTTTATTTGCAGGTGGTTTGAGGTCATATTCTGATGGCTGCATGGACAATATATATTGTGGGCTTTTTTAATTTTGTCTCTTACATTTATTTGGGAGAGACATTATAAATGAGGACTCTATTGATATACAGAGTACATGTGAATAAATCCAACTGACAACATAATTATGTGCATAATATAAGGTCTTATTTTGTAAGTATCATACTGTCTATGCAGCCAATAGACAACGACGGTCCCATTGAGGTCATATTTTGATGGCTACATGAACAATACATATTGTGGGCTCTCTTGTTTTTGTCTCTTACATTTATATGAAAGAGACATTATGAATATGGACTTTACTGATAAAAGAGAGTACATGTGAATAAATCCAAGTGACAACATAACCATGTACATAATATAAGGTCCTATTTTGTAAGTATGACTATAATCATCATTAAACAAAATATAATTCACTATTTTTACTCAAAGTAATATTATTACTAAAAGATGTAATTTATAGATCAATTATTCAAGGGATCTTGCATATTTTTTTAACAAAAACTTTCATCTACATAAATAAAATCATGCACATAACAAATTCATGAGAAAATATAGACAATTGATTAGTATAAAATACCATCATGCATAGAATATAATAATGAGAAACTTTAGTAAGTCAAAAGAAAATAATAATGTGAAAAATCAAACATTCATTTTAAACAAATAGTATAATGCATGAAACATATTCAAAGAAAAAAATGACATTAATTATACATAAAAAATGTAAATAAAAAATTGTCTCATGAAAAATAATTATTTTATAGTGGAGATTTGATAGGCCATAATTAGCTACAATGTAGTAGCACAAGGTGCAATACCTAGATTTTTTATACTGTGAGGCAAAAATATCAATAGACTAACATTATTCAAAATGAATAATTAAAACATCACTTTCACCATAATCTTTTGTTCCCATGATACAAGACTGTTTATTAGTAAACATGAATGAAGCAACAAATAAAGATGTTAATAAAGATATAGTTTAGAGATGATTTGACATGCATGTAGTATAAATATATACAATAACAATGTATTGCATTTTATATAAAAATGAGAAAATTTATATTTCATATCCATTTTAGCCTTGCTATATTATTGGTTCATGCAATAATAAGTGCAAAGTCAATTTTTTAAACTTTTTTTTTTCTTGAAAAGACTTTAGCAATCAAGTAAAATTGTGTTTATAGTATTCAACTATAGTTTAGAAATCAAATTGCATAGCATTTCTATATTATTATTATATTTTAAAATAAAACAAGGTTTTCTTCCGAGATTTAAGAGTTGTTCAAGTTAATAAGTGGCACATAGAAAAGCAAAAACATATTGATTTGAAAATATAACAAAAAAAGAAAATGAGTAATTAATAAAGATGTTTTTAACTATATTGAAAATAAGATCACATTTTTTCATAATGTTTATTATATAAAGACGTAATATTTGTACAAAATAATATAAAATCAACTTAAAAATTATTAATTATCTTGTTACAAGTCAAAATTAAAAGCTTATTAGCTTCATAATGTATATAGTCATAGATTTTGAAAAGATGTAAATGGATTTTTAACACTACTTTGCCATATGCAACAAACAGGTTTCAGTCAGATCAGTTTACATTTAATGATAGTAAGTTTCCACAATCCATATCATAAATCTGTATAGCTTTTGGATTTGATTGTGTTCAAAGTTTTTGCATCCACATTACGGATCACACTTAGTGATCCATCATCAGTATGAAAGAGAGCAAGAGGAGAAGAACTTTGAGAGCATCAGTGTTTCTTCTCCTCTTGCTCTCTTTCATCCTCATGATAGATGCTCTCAAAGTTCTTCTCCTCTTGCTCTCTTTCATAGTGATGATAGATCACGGAGTGTGATCCGAAACGTTGATGCAAAAACTTTGGGCACAAGCAAATCCAGAAACTATACAAATTCAGTAAATACATTTGTCAACATACTTTCAGTCTGTGCTAAACTGGGAGCTTTGGAACAGGGTATAGGTATCCATAGAAGCATAAAGGATAGGGGAATTTTGGCAGATGTAGTTGGAAATGCTCTGATACACATGTAATCAAAATGTGGAAGCATAGACAAGGTATGTGAACTATTTAACCGAATGCTTTAAAGAAATGTGGTATCATGGAATGCATGATTGCAGGATATACGGAAAATGGACTTGTTTAAAAGGCTTCAGAAACTTGCAAGCAAATGCAATTGTTAGGCATAAGTCCAAACTCCGAAACCTTTGCCAAAATAGGAGCTTTCGAATAGGGTATGGAATCCGTCAAAGGATAAAGGACGGGGATTTTTTCAGATGCTGTAGTTGCAACTACCCTGGTATAAATGTATGCCAAATGTGGAAGCATAGACAAGGCCTGTGAACTGTTTGACATAATACCTCAAAAAAATGTGGTTTCATGGAATTGCCATGTTTTGTAGAATATGCAGAATGTAGAAGCATAGATGAGGCACATGATCTGTTTAACAGAATGGCTCGAAGAAACGTTTCCTCATGGAATGCCCTAATTGCAGATTAATCTAAAATTCTATGCAAATGCAACTGGCAGGTGTAAAGCCAGACTCCGCAACCTTTGCCAGCATCCTCCTAGCCTGTGCCAAATGGTAGTGTTGGAACAGGGTATAGACATCCATCAAAGCATAAAGGATAGAGGAATTTTGTCAGATGTAGTTGCAACTGCTTTGGTAAAAGCATAGACAAGGGGCAGGAACTGTTTGACAAAATGTCTTCAAAACATATGGTTTCAGTGAATGCCATTATTGCAGGATATGCGCAAAATGGATTTATTGACAGGGTACCTGTGCCAATACGAGAGCTTAAGAACAGGGTATGGACATCCATCAAAGCTTAACGGAAAGGGGATTATTGTCAGGTATTATCGTTGGAAACGTTCTGGTAGACATTAATGGAAAATGTGGAAGCATAAACAAGGCATGCAAACTGTTTGACAAAATGATTCAAGGAAATATGGTTTCATGGAATGCAATGTTTGTGGGATATGCAAAATGGATTTCACAAGGATGCTCTCAAAATATTTGAATTAATGAAGCATTCTAGAACATTATAAACTTTGCTTGTGTTATATGTGCATGCAACCATGCAGGTTTAGTTGCATGGTTTAGTGCATTGTGGTTTTACATACTTTTCACATGGATAATTTTGATTGAATTACACCTACAATTGATCATTATATGTAGATGGTTAACCTACTTACTCGTGTTGGCTATGTTGAGGACACCCTAAACTTTATTTTTAAGATACCAATTAAACCTGTGATGGTTGTGTGGATCTGTTTTCTTGCTGCCTCCATATCACACATGAATATAGGCTCAGGAGTATTATTAGCGACACTGCTATTTTATTTGGATCCTCAAAAGGATGTGACTTATAATCTTCCCTCGAACATCTATGAAGAAGTGGGTAGCTGGTGTGAGCAAATGGTAAGAAGATTGATGAAAGATAAGGAATTAAAAAGGTCTTTGGATGTAGTTGGATTGAAGGCCATAAAATGGTAAATGTTTCTTGTGTAGGAGATAAATCATATTCACAGACACAACAAATATATGCAAAGTTAGAGAAATTGGATTGGGCGATGAAGGAAATAGGGTATTTTCCCAATGCAAAATATTTATTTAGTGGTGTGGAAGAGTAGGGAAAAAAGTTACTTCTCTACCATGGACCACAGTGAAAAGTTGGCAATTGTTTATGGTTTTCTAGACGTGCCCCCTAGGAAAACTATAAGAATTGTTAAGAGACTTTAAGTATGTGTTGATTTCCACATTGCAACAAAATTTATCAAGTTTTTACTTCTAATGATTAGTTTAGTTGATTTCATGAAGAGGAAATGAACTCACTTGAACACACATTTTTCCATGGATTACTCTAGGGCCTTGCTAATTCATGAGGATTCATTTCTTGTACGAAGTTATTTTGAAAAGATTTAACTATGATAAACCTTAATATATGGGTTTCTAAGTTGGTTTTCCTATCCTAGAATGTTTAGGAACATTCTCTAATAAAGTTTCCACTTTTTTATGCCTTGCAACACCATCTCTACTTTTAGATAAAATTATGAAACCCCTATATTGATGTTTGTTCTTTCAAGCCTTTACCTTGCATATAATTCTTAATGAAAGGGCTCTAGTCTACTAATAATATGTGTTTCAAGATTTTGTTGCCTATAGAGTCCCTCATTGATATCTGATCAAAGATTTATGTTTTTTGTCCCTATAGTTGCTATACGATATTTTTGTCTTGCCCCTTTCTAGGCGATGTTGGGGCCTATATTATCAAGTGCAAATGTATCTAATTAGATAGTCCTTTATTAATAGAGCAATATTTTAACCACCATCTATAACTAATTTAAGAATTCCTTCAATGGACCCCCTTATTCAAAGATTTTCTTGTTGTAGTGTTTTTCCTTTTATTATACTTGTCACCTACCTAAATACCTCAAACTATAAAAAATTCTAAGTGTTAGGGGTAATTGTGTCTATTTGTAACCTTTGTTGGGTTTATAGGTTTCCTCTTGCTAGTATTCTTTCCCTCCATTCCTTGAAGCCCAAAAATTCTACTTTTGTTCGAGACCCTTGACTATTTTAGTCTTTTAGACTTTTCATTACTTAGATACTTTATCATTGTTTTCCCCATGCTTTCATTCCCTACTTTTTCTTTCTCATTGGCTCTAGGATTTTATGTTTCCATATAATCACATGCTTCTTAATTTATAAGACTAATCCATGAACCTCAAATATTCTCCATGCTTCCTCTCCTTTAGCATTGAATATTTTTCATCCCCAATTCCTAAGTTGAGGATTAACTTTTCCTTTGTCTCAAAATCTTGGGCTTTTAGTATTTTCCCTATTTATTTCCCTCACCCCATTTCATATCTACCTTCCTCCTTTTGGGACCCATACTAGTAGGATTACTCATACCATCATACTCAAAAGGTATAAGGTATGTGGTAAAACCAATCTTTGTACCTTGAAAGTCTTCCACCTTATTTATATTACTCTTTTTCTTCTAGCATTAGGCTCACCACATTAATGATCCCTAACCCATTTCTCTTAAGTCATAGAATTTTGGACTTCTATACTTTCCTTTACCAAAAACTACATATAGCATTCTATATCCCTAATGCTTTTCCTTTAACTTTTTGTCCATATTATTTAGTGGTATTAGATTTTCCCTCACCCTGATCCCACTTCTTCTTCCATTAGTCTTGGGTAATCCATTTATTTGTTCCTCACTCCTCTTTGCATCTTTTTCTTTTAAAATCCTAAGATTATTTATACATCCTTCCCTAAAAGTAAGTTAGCATGTAGTAAGCTAAAACCCTAGTTCCCAACTACTCTTGATGCAACTATGAAGTCTATAGATTCTATCAACCAACTAAAACCCACCACAAGATATTCATTTTATGGCCAAACTAATGTCATTTGTAGATAGTGATATTTTCTATGTGTCACCTAGTCACTTTCTTGGAATAATCACAACGTGATGTATGTCTGGCATGCACCTAAACATCCAAAGCAAGTGGGAAAGTGCATTTTGCTATGATTGAATTTAACAACCTCCAACCAAACTCTATCCCTTTTCACACCCCCAACAACACAATAGATTTAGGGCTAACCTTTAAAGATATACAAGGAATCTACCTTTGATTCTTAGAGATTGTCTTGTAGGGATGACTCTCATTAACAATATAGATTGCTACTAATAAGATTTTCGATGTCCTTTTCCTATGCAACATTTTAGCCATTGAAAAGGGCTTCTAGACCAAGCCATGATGTCCCTATGAATGCCTTTCTAAAAATTCTAAAGGACCGTAGTTCAATCTATTCCTATTAAGTTGAAAAATAAAAAGAGCAAGCTAATGGAGACTAATGATTAAAATACATAGGTGCATTAGAAGGTAAGTCTTGTAAAATTACACTGCTAGAATATAAAATAAGATAAAGATCATTGTAGGTATTAAAAAGAAAGTTGTGGTAGTATTATGTGTCTTGTACTACCCCTGATAAATTAAGGTATAAAAATTTAACTTAGTTAAGGATGGATTTAAATCAATTAAATATTTATGGAAATTTTTTATAACAATAGAATAAAAAAATTATTGGTGAGATCTAGATGGGTTTTGAAAAAAATTTAATGATCATGATAGAAAAGAAGGAAAAAGAAAGAATGTTGAAACAATCCTAAGACTAAGAGGAAAGATAATGGAAAAGGCTATAAAAGTGTGATAAGAATCAAGAGAGTGTGTCAAGAGGGATAAATTTGATAAAATCCTTAGAATTGAGATAGGTAGATCCTCAATGGACATGAGATTCATGAATATTAAAGAAATAGAGTGGTTTATAACCTAAAATAGAATTGTAGAGAAAATATTTAAACTAAAATGATAAGGAAATTGAAATGATATAAGGCAACAATGAACTTAGAGAAGTTTGAACTTATTTGTAGGGATACTATAGATGTGGTTGCTATAGGGTGTTGAGAAAATGTCTCAACCTTGTAATTACATAAGGTATTGTTTAGTCGACAATGACAAGTGGTGGGGGGCGTGGGGGGGATCCACTTTATTATTGTAAATCTGGACCATTCATCATTATGTCTCATATCCGATGACTGATATTTTATTAGCTTGAATTGCCCTAGAAGGCAACCCTATTTTATGAGGGCATTGTATTACAGTTGTGTATTGTGATGTATTCTGAGATTGCCTCTGAATCTTTGAGTGGTGATACTCCCGTGGGAAGCTTTCTCTGCAAGTATATTGTAATCTTTGTGATTTTTGAATAATATATTGGGCGAATTTTGGAGTGTGGGGTTTTTCTTCGGAAAGGATTTTCCCCACTTAAATCACTATGTTGCGGTATGCATGATATTTATGTCTATTTTTGTTTAAGTTTATGTAACTATTAAAGATTTGTAAAAGTTTTGCATTATTCTACTCTCAAGATTAGTGTAGGAAGTTGTTCCATTACCTTAGCTTCATAGGGAAGAAGTAAATAATTTGTTAATTGGTGGAGAAGAGGAGATAGTAATTACTAGAATAAAGGAAGTCACCAAAAATTTAGATTTTTCCAAGGAAGTTACTTTGGAGATGATAGATAGAGCAATTATTAGGTTGAGAAAGAAAGAAAGAAACTAAAATAAAATTAAACGTAAATCAATTACTACTAATGTTTATAAACCAACACCTTCCCTATGCTAAAGAGAAAATATGAAGAGATTATCCTCATGAACTAAGAGTCACCTCCCATGTTGTCAAAATCAAGAAGGGTTTCTAAAGAGTCCATATAAGTAGTGAATCCTTAATTGGGCTAGAGAAAGCAAGAACAAGAAGAAATTATGCATGATTTTGTGACAAATATTAGCAAGTGAGTTATTAGCTATTCATTTTCTAAGAGATAATTTTATAGGAAGGACATTGGTAAAGTAGAAAAGGAGTGAGACCTGTTAGGAAAAGGTGTTGTACTTGCATAATGTTATAATGTAATTTTATATTATTTTTGGTGCACCTAGGGGATCTAGAGATGCATAAATTACATGGGTTAAACATTATTGGGGCAACTTTATATGTTGTATGTAAAGTTGGGATAAATATTTAATGTGGGTTTACATATTGGGAAAACTTAGTACCAAGAGCAAATGAGGGGAAAACTAGTTTTGTAAGCTCTTGGTATTAGTCGCATGGTTTATGTAATACAACTTGGTGGCTTTGTACAAGCTTGTTTATAATTTAAGTAAGCACATGAGTAGTTGTTTATGGTTGGAGAATTTGGGGTTAGATTGTGTGAGAATCTCTTGTAGGTTTCACATGTGAGGGTTAAAATCATGGCATGGAATTTGTTGATACATGCTTGTTCACTTGGAGCACATGTAGAGAGCTTGACGTTTCAAAGGCATTCATGGAGACACTATATATGTATTGTAATATTTGTTGATAAGATAATACAAGAGTTATGGATGATTTTGGAGGCTTAATTTTTTCCTCTTGAGGGTTTTCCCAAGGTAAACATTGTGTCATCTTTGATGGTATGTTTGTCTATTCTTTTGCATGTGGATTTTGAATAATTGTTTGCTTCATTTTTCTCTCTAGGTTATATGGAAATTGTCATAAATGGTTGCAAAAAAAAAATAATTTAGTATCAAAACTATGGTTGTGGTTAGTATAGCCATTTTATGATCACATTTTGTGCATAGTTGAATCCATGGCTTTGTAGGAAAAGAATAAAGACATAGCAAAGTATAAGGATTTTGTGCGGGTTATTGTTTTGTAGATTTATGGTTATTTTTTGTATATGTGAATTTCAAATATAATTTTGGAAAAGCATTCTCTTTTTGAGTGTTCACCATGAGGTTTTTGTAGGGGAACTTCTATAGATGACCCCTTAGGAAAAAATAAACCACACCATTGGATCCAAGAAGTCTGAGAGATAAAGATTGATATAAAATTCAGCCTATTTTGGGAAACTATGGAAAATGCAAAAATAATTACCCCCTTCCCTATCCGTACAACTATATGAGCCTCTATAAAGGAAATATTAAAAAATATTAAAAAAAAAATTGTGCACAAAAAAGATTTGTATTAAAATAATAATAAAATTGGGTGTGGGTGGTGGTAGGGAGGGGTCCATAAACCCCATCATACCCCCCATTGATGTCTACAACTGTAGATGATACTAACAAGGTACTACCAGTATAGGGTGTCAACCCTATTAGCAACCCTTTTAGCCACTATCAAGGATTTGGCCACATGATCCCTTAGTCCTCCAATCCTTAAGTCATGGTCTTATTGGGGGTGGAAGCTATCCCCCTCCCCATGAGTTTACAAAATAAAAAATAAAAAAAATTGAAATCCATCAGTGATCCACATCCTATGCACCACTAGTGTTCTACCTAGGGGTACTAATTGACCACCCTATAGCCACCCAATAGGTTTGAAGTGATGAAGTTGTAGTTACACCACAACCATTGCTTCATCTTTCTTTATGTTCTTTGAGTGAACTCCACATATAGAGATTGTGTACGTGAATTTTAGTTGTAATTTCTTCAACAACAACCTTTTTCCATAGATCTTAA
>VDFB02373279.1:0-27417 GCA_007258455.2 Sequoia sempervirens | reverse complement strand
GTAGAGTAGAAGTTTTTCTTTCAATAAGTGCTCTTTGCACAATAGTTTTAGTTCTGTTTTGTTTTCAATAAGTGTAGATTTTTCATGGTTTTTTGACTTTGTCTTAAACAAAGTTATGATAGTTTCTTTCAGTTTTGTTTGTTGGTAAGTTACAAAATTTTTTGAGTAAAAAAGACAAAAAAATGGACTCCATGGCTAATGGATAAGCAAGGCATTTGATCTGGCATGCTTAGTAGGCAAGCATCCAACATAAATTGCCAGAAATTTCTACCTTTAGCTCATTTTGGTAGACATGGACTTGTTTGTTACATGTAAGGTGAAATGTAAATTCATTTTATGTTGATAGTTCATTGCAAATCAAGGATTTCAAATAAGATTTAGTTTATTATGTAAAATTCACAACATAGAAGATTCATCAAAATTGCATAGTAATGTTGTATTTTATTCATTTTGAAATGGAGGAACATACAAGATTACATAATATTGTTGCTTCATGCTTTGAAGATAAAAGAGTGTTTTAAAAGTCCCACACAAGTTGTGGGAATGACTGAACTACATTGATAAAACATAGGAACTAAGCCATTCAACTGAAGATAAGAAGAAAACATATAATGAAACATCATATCCTTCATTTCCTGTTTAATGATGTGTTGATTTTTTATCTTCAGCTTTGTCTTTAGCTTCCCTCCTATCTTCAGTCCTTCATTTCCTAGGTTCAGGTGTACTTTTAGAATGTTAAAGAGATTTGTTAGAGCTCGAGACATAAAGTTTCATCATATATTATCAAAAGTTGAATAACTTAAACCTATGAGCTATCAATCCAATTCAGACATATCAAATTTAAGAAAAAGAATCAAGATTAGATCATTAAGTCAAAGATGAAATCATCATCAAAAAGAACATTGATTTCCACTGTTTTTATCTAACATGTTTGCTGAGTGTGTAGGTATAGGTTCCTCTCACTTCATGATTCATCTCTTTTAACATTTTAGTATGTGGAGGAAAATGGGCTCCCACAAGGGTCAATCCCAACATACTAAAGGTATTGTAGACATGCAAAAATATCATTATGCATTCAATCGAATTCATTCATCAAGTAAACCAGGTTTTGCATTCATCCACTCATTTAATCAAGTTCACTTTAGCCCATTCATTTGATAAATTAAACTCATTAAGTTCATTCATAAGGTTGTTCATTTAAAATTAAATAAACTTTATCATCAACCTTTTAATCAAATAAATCAAACATTCATTTAATTACATTTTTCATCCTTTTCTGATTTAAATAAATCAAGTATTTAAATCAAATAAGTCAAATCATCATTAGGCTAATCTAATCTTGATTAAATTAACCTAATCATCCACTTGCACAAATAAATCAATTTATTGATTTATTAAAATCTCTATTTTCTTTCAACATGGCATCTTGGAAAAATATTCCCCACTCATGCATTTTTAGAATTTTAAATTCTGACATGTTCCCCACTCAAAATTTTAAATTTTGACATATCCTCCACCCATGCATTTTCAGAATTTTAAATTCTGACATGTTCCCCACTCAGAATTTAAAATTCTGACATATCCTCCACCCATGCATTTTTAGAATTTTAAATTTTGACATGTCCCCCACTTAGAATTTAAAATTCTGACATATCCTCCACCCATGCATTTTTAGAATTTTAAATTCTGACATGTTCCCCACTCAGAATTTAAAATTCTGAAAGTCTTACATGTCCCCCCACTCAACAATTTTAAATTCTTGGCACATTGACCAAAATGTGCTCACTCCTCAACCAATCAGAGGTTGACAAGTGGCCTCATTTCATTGGCCAATCTCTCATCGAGAAAATCTATAAATGGAAGCTTAATCCTCCACAATTGTAGCTACAACTTTAATTGAAGATTACTCTCTTGATTTGAGAAATAATCTTTCTCTTCATCACATTTGGGCATTTGCATCATTTTAAGCTTTGAACAAGGATTGGGAAAGGGCTATTTGCTACAATATCACCAATCCAACATGGAATAGGTATAGATTATGTTGTTTTCTTTCATGTTTTTAGTTTATTAAAGCATGATCTATTATTTCATGTAAGAATTTTGTTAGATTTGTAAATCACTAACCCATGTTGGAAGTTTAGTGTGTGCAGATTTTAATAGGTACTTCATTTGGCACTAGAAGGATCTAAGACTTTATTCATATTGCGTTATATCTTTTGAGTTTGGAAAACAACGAAAGCAAAGAAGGAAGAAATATCAAAAAAGGTACAATGAACAACAAAGTCACAAGGCTAACGAAGGAAAATGAAGGAGAACAATGAAAGCGAAGAAAGAAAACAAAGAACAACATAGCATGAAGGCGAGAGATTGTTCAAGATTAAAGTGTTTCTTAATACTCTAGTGTTCTCTTAAACACTTTCATGAAATTGTCATCTTTTTTCCCTTAGGACACTAATTTTCATTTGGATTTAAAAGGAACACTTTGATTTTTCGTTCGCGAAGGGTTAAAATTCAAACTTAGATACGTACTAGATTTCAATTTGGGCTAAAATCGAACAAGAAATCTTCATCTTTCCTTTGGTGCTTAAAACAAATCAAATCATTTCTTTGAAGGATAAAATGAATGTGTGCTTTTATTGTTTTGTAATTATTTATACAAAGTAATATCATCAAAAGACGTATGCGATTCTCTCGTGCCTCACGGTGATCTTGAGAATCAAAAGGCTTTTGGTGACATTAAGTTACGTAAATAATTGCCCATAAACACTTCAATTTGGGTTTAAAATCGAACAAAAAACTTTGTGAGTGTGAGTTAGGGATATCGCGTGTGTTCTCCCTTTGTTTGTAAATGAAGGTCGATCGAACTACGGATGTGCTTGCTCGCTATTGTTTACCTTTAGAGGGGCTTGCCTAAGAGACACACCCGAAAGAAGAACTCGAAGGTGACTCTAACTAGTTTTTCATTCAGGCCGGTATATAAATGGATAAGACTAAACTGTCAAGTCCTCATGGTATGTAGGCCTTAGCCATACAATGTCTTTCAGAACGGGGTACTACCGTAAAACGTATAAGATCCCCTAGTAGGATTGATTAAAGCCTTTAGTGGCTTGCTAGATGCTCGCAAGGTGCCATGTCCCCAATGTTGTGTCATTAAGAACCTTTTTTGTAGTTGCCAACCAGTCCATCCAATGAGTTTATCAAAGTGGTGCATTGGAACTTAGATTCCAAGAAGTTACTTGCCATGTCCGATCTTGGTTGAAATATAGAGGTTAAGGCTTCATTCTTAACATACCTTTATATTTTGTCCTTGGTTGCATGTAAAGTCATCTTTTCTACTACGAAGGGCATGAAGCAAGCCCACCAAGAAAAACGTACCAATTGAGCTAGGGTGTTATATTGCTTGTGAGTCAGTTTGAAAACACAGTGTGTTATTCGAAAACATTTTCAAACCAACATTCAACATCATCATCAAAATTTCAAACCCCTTAGTCAGAGAAAATACCTTTGACAAAACCCAAGAACTATTGCTTACCCTAGGGATTATGTCCTTAGAGGTTTCTAAGTAATTGGGTTTACATCTTAATTTGCTCTTACAATGGTCAACATTAGGCAACCTTGTCCTGATTTCTTGGAACTTTTGCATAGCACTTTGTGGGATGAAAAGAAGTTGTGACATTGGAAATTTAGTTTGAAAACTAATCAAGAGTGTGTTTGTGGTAAAAATAATCCATTAAGAAAAGATTAAAGACAATTGGACCCCACACATGTGTCTCCAATGATTTCACGAAAAATCAAGATCAAGAAACCGAAGGTGAAAGCCCTTAGTCTGATAGCCCATCAAGAACGTCTATGTTATACAAATTCAGACAAAGATTGCTTTTCAACTTTTACAAGAAGGCTTCAAGAAACAATCCTGGTTTGTATTCATTCTATTACTGCCAAAACCCAAATCTTTTCAGAGAGTTTCAACATCTTGTTTAGAGAAAAGCTTGTTCTTCAATACCTAGGTCTAGAAAACAAAGTGTCCTTTTTTAGGTTCATCTTAGGATCAGAGAAAAAAAAAAATCTTTTTCATCCATCCTTCAAAACATCAAAACAAACATCATCTCACAATCACCTTTTGGAAAATCTTGAAATCATCCTTACTACTAGGCTTTTTGGCAAAAAATCAAAATCACCAAAACCCTTGAGATTGAATCCTTGAAAAATTATCAAAATCACCTTTGGCTAGGTATGTGTAGATACAACCTTTTGCATATGTTAGAAAAAAGTTATCAAAATCGGCTTGTTTAGCTTAGTATATGTAGATGAATCCTTCGTCATATGTTTAGTGAAACTATCATCTTGTTTGGATAGGTGTGGGTAGATGCATCCTTCTCCTAGCACATATTCAAATTATCATCATTTGAGAAAATTCATCCTTAGGTAATCATCCAAACATCTTAGGATCTATTTTCTCAAAATCCAAATCCAAATCAAACTCAAGGACAAAACCCCAAATCCAAAAACAAATCAAAATCAAAATCTGCAAGTCCTAAAAGCCTAGTGTCTCATTCAAGATTTATCAAAAGCCAAAAAACATTCATATCATCCATCCCTAACATCATCATCATATCATCACCTTTGATCCTCAAAGCATCCTAGAAACTTTCTATTTTGGTGCATAAAATAAAGATCAATCTATAAAGATCAAGAGATTCATCTCCCGTTTTTAAAAATTGATCCTTGTTTTATGGTTCAAACTAGATCTCAATATAAGAACATGGAAGCCAACAAAGAAACACCTGCTTCAAGTGATTTAAACCAAAACGTTCCTAAAATGAATCCCATCAGATTTGGAAACCTCACAGCTGACCTTCCAACATCATCGCAAAATCCACAAGAAGAAAATCAAGGGGAGGACCTTACCTTTGGAATGTCTCACAAGGAAATGATGGAAATGCTTCAAAATATAGACAATCATAAAATCATCAACATCATGATGAGACTTAACCCTTTGTTGTACATGCTTGAACTAGCAAAACAAGGGGCTAAGCTGCCTTCGTATTTTGATGCGAGTACTATAGTGGATACATCATTTCCTATGATCTCATCCACCAATCCCATTTCATCTACACCCTCATCTCAAAACATCACCCAAAACATCTTGAAAATCACAACATGGTTTGCTCCAACACAACCCAATGTCAACAAGGGAAACACATTCCTTAATGCTCTTCAATCACATCCCCTTGTTAATAATCAAAACTTGGATGCAAGCACCACCTTGGAAAAACACATACTCAACAACCCATTACACAAAAATGTTCCTCTCACTTTACATTATGACCCATCATCATCATCTTTTCATGGAGAACCACAAACACCTCTTCTCACAAATTCACAAGAAGAGGGAGATATGTTCAGACTAGGGGGCTTATTTGACACCACAACATTTTCACAACTCACACCTCTCACATTTCCACCTCTTCCGCCATTGCCATTATCATCCACGCCACTCCTTGGTTTAGGGCTCCCTCCTCTACCAAGTATCAATCAAACCTATATCCCAACCATGAATCAAAGCATTGCACCAAACACATAAAATTTGTCATTGATATCGCAACAACAAACGACAAATTCACAAGCAATGGAAACATCATCAAACACATCACAAAGCATGGTATCTCAAGGACCAATCACATCAATACCACTGTAAAACACCCAAAACATCAACACAACATCATCATCTACCACCATTCCAAACCCACGACCACCTCCACCACCACCAACTTCCACAACATCAAACGAACAGGACATAGCATTGCAAGCTATTTTTCAAAGAGGATACCAACAAGTTTAGAAACAAAAATCCAAACAACTAGCTGCTTAGCAAGTCACTCAAGTTGCGCATGCCGCCCAAATAGCACAAGCCACGTTACAAATGCAACAAGCCCAAGCATTATTACAACAACAACAAAAAAAAGCTGCCCAAGCTACTCAAACATTACAAGCATTACAAACACAAAAGGCTGCACAAACCCTACTACAACAACAAGCAACACAAGCACAAGCCACACAGGTGCAAGCTCAAGCACAAGTTCAATATCAGGCATAACAATCTCAATAACAAGCACAACTTCTTGCACAAAGACAAGCAGCACAATTCCAAGCCTATCAACAAGCATTAAAGCAATACCAGGAACAACAAGAAGCATCACAATTGGCAGCCCAAGAACAAGTGTTGTTGGAACAACAACAAGCACAACAACAAGTGCAAAAACAAGCACAGATCTTAGCATAGCAACAACAAGATCAACAACAAGCGTTGTTCATACAAAAGCAGGTGGAAGCCTACCTCGCTCAACACAACATACAAATACCATCAAACAACACGTCAACCAACCCACCCATCCAAAACATGATTGCAACAGCCCAAAACACTTTCATCCCATCCCCTGATCTGCAAAATGATGTGACAACACAAATCAGGTTACTTTCGCAACAAGTGCTCGATATGCAATTAGGGTGAACAACCAAAACACCAAGCATCTTGTGTCCCTATCCATTTGATAGGAGCCTAGAGATGAAACCATTCCCTAAGGGATTTGAAATCCCCAAATTTGACAAATATCGAGGGATGGGAAACCTTAAAGATCACATCAGGGAATTCTAGGTTCATTGCATGGAAGTTGCATATGACGATACTTATTTGACGTGGCTATTTCCTAGAAGCTTGGCAGGTACCGCTATAGAATGGTTTTCTCACTTACCTTCAGGCATTAGAACATTCCAAGAAATTAGAGATGCATTCATTAAAAACTACGCATGTAACATTACAATGGATGCCAGTCTTGAAGAACTATACGCTCTAAAACAAGGAAAGAATGAATCTTTTGCTTCATTCCTTCAACGAAGGCAATCCAAGTCCAATCAGAGCAAGTGGACCATGCCAGAAGAACAAGTTTACACCATCATAGCTAACCTTGAAAGTCGCTTGTCATTTCATCTCAAGGTTCAGGGAATCACCACATATGATCAATTGATCCCCAAAGCACTTAGCATCAAAAGAGCCCTTGTGACTCAACCTACGGAATCAACATCATATCACGAACAACAAAAAAAAACCCATCATCCAATTATAACGATAAACCTCACACATGGGCAAGGAACAAGAATGTTACTAATGATGGTGTAGTAGATGCCAAGGTAGTCATTGGTGGTCCACGCCAAAACACACCCACACCACAAATCCAAAATCAATGCCAAAACACCCATCACACAACATATCAACCCAATAACAATCCTACTATCAATAACCTCAATGATCAAAGAGGACCACCCCAATGCAAGAGTTATCCAAAATGAAAATACACTACTTTGGGGGAACCACTTGAAGACATCATGAAAAAGCTCATAGACGAAAAACTCATCAAAGCACCTACATTTGAGAATTACCAAGAACCCGATGTCAAACCTCCTTGGTATAACAAAAATCAACTATGTGAATTTGACAAAATAAAAGGTCACACCACAAACAATTGTATGAGACTTAAAAATATCATCCAAGATCTCATTGAAAAAAGAATCATAAATGTGGAACAACCTACAGGCAACCAGGACCTTAAAATCTACACAAATCCGATGTCGAATCATGGCAACAAAGATAAAGGAAAAGGCAGTGTAAATCATGTATACGAAACAGTTGTTGCATCCCTAAATGAAGACTGCATATTCATCACCATCAAGGGCACCCATGCTAAAGATTGTGGAGTCACCACAAGAGGCGGAAAAGTCACCATTACAGGATCATCCCAACCAAACAAAGCTCCTTCATCTAGATTTGCTCCTAATGGTTACAATGTAGTAGATCAACTCAAGAAAACACTGGCACACATCTCCATTATGGAGTTGTTAAAAATTTCATTAGTACATAAGAAGATCCTTGAGCAAGCATTAGCCTCATCCACCGTCCCCATAGATCTTGATGCAGAACAATTCCAAGCTATGGTCAGAAATATCATTACGCCTAATCTTCTTACGTTCTCCAACCAAGATTTTCCCACCCAACCATCTCATAACCGCACACTTCACTTGGAAGCCATTGTAAGTAAGAGCAAAATCAAAAGGGTCCTGGTGGATGGAGGTGCAGGTTTAAACATCTGTTCTCCTAGCCTCATTAAGCAGTTAAAAATATCAGAAGATTCCATCGACAAAGGAAAGGGCATCACGATAAGAGCTTATGATGACCAAGAAAGAGTGTCTCAAGGCATGATTAAACTCCCTATTCAGGTAGGGATGACTCTCATGGAAACCACTTGTTAGGTCTTAGACCTAGATTTTCCATATAACATCCTCCTAGGACGCCCATGGATCCATGCGATGAAAGCCGTAGCATCAACCTTCCACCAATGTGTGAAATTTACACATAATAGACAAGAGGTTACCATCCATGGAGATCCCAAACCATTCTCATATTGCAAAAATCTTGAAGCCAAGTACTAGAAAATCCCCCAAGTGCCAAAGAATGATGAGGGCCCATCTAAATCATACATCGACCTCGCCACCCTCGCATCCACCTCTACGACAGAGACACCTGCCATTCTTACCATCTCTGACATCAAGCT
Organism: Sequoia sempervirens; assembly: GCA_007258455.2. Taxonomy (NCBI): domain Eukaryota; kingdom Viridiplantae; phylum Streptophyta; class Pinopsida; order Cupressales; family Cupressaceae; genus Sequoia; species Sequoia sempervirens. Next base: position 18,811 of record VDFB02373279.1, on the reverse strand, counting down.
CATTATATAGGAGGATAGTTGTGGAAGCTACAGGCTCCCTAACAATGCTTTTGTGATAGGAGAGTTACCATAATCTCCTAGGTCACAAGGACGCCCACAACAAAATAAAGCTTCCACATCGCAAGCCTCTCCTAAAGATTATCCTGAATTCACAAGCTGGGGAGATCTTGTCCAAGAGAACATGGAGATAGATCCATCGCATATGCTATACGAAGATGAGATACCAACAGTTAATTTACCAATGGATGAAAGAAGCAAAGGTTTCCAAATGATGCTTGCAATGGGTTACAACAAGAATCAATGACTAGGACAAAAGACAATGGCCTTATAATACCTATCATGCCAGAGACATGACCAATAACAAATCTTGGCCTTGGATGTACCCCTCCGAGTATAACCATACGTGGCTGAAGTCCTCCAGTTAGAACGGTTAACATTTCTCCTCAGCCAATAGCAGCAGAAATATGCTCGTGAACATCCATAGGTAGAGACATACATAACTCTATAACTGAGGCCAATATTGGTAGCGATGATGAGTACCCCATATCTGATCTACCTAGGTTATTTGAGACACCACCCTTTGCATGATTAGTACCTTATCTTTCGAATCTAATCATCAAAATCATGAGATTCACCTAGTCTGTCCCCAACTCATCAACTATGACCAATGAGGACCACCAGTTCTTGATACATTCGAAAATGATGAGGCACTCTCAAAATTCATGGAATTGAGGGATAACATTCTAGATGGAGATCATAAGGCAGGGTTTATAATGGAGTTGGACACACAAGCTTATTACGGAGAAACAATTGAATCCTTCAGTCACAAAAGTGAGAAACTAAGAATCATATCAGAGTCCTTGAGTGAAAACCACACTGTGGCACTCTCTAACAAGAAAAAAGTAAAAATAAAGGACGTATCTAATGATGAAAACCTCTCTGAGGCACCCGAGGATGAAGGATTCAATCTTTCTTTAGGAGCTATTCATCGGGAAAAGTCAACGGTTTTGGCCAAAAAATGCAATCCCGTCAACCTAGGAATAGAGGAAACTCTGCATATCACATTCTACGTGGAATCACTATTATCAGAAGAGCAAGAACTCCTAGCAACATTCCTAAGGGAGAGGCAAATAAACTTCGCATGGAGTTATGTTGACATGCTAGGGCTTGATCCCGAGACTGTGGTCCATCACTTAGCGGTGTATCCAGATGCAAAACTTGTCAGACAAAAACTCTGAAAAATGCACCCTCAAATTGCTTTACTAGTAAAAATGGAGCTCAAAAATTTGTTATATGTAGGATTCATCTGACCCATAGATTATCCAGAACGGGCATCAAAACTAGTACCTATTTCGAAACCTAATGGAACCATTCGAATATGCACAAACTTTAGAGATTTGAACAAGGCATGTCCAAAAGATGACTTCCCACTTCCTAACATTGACATGTTAGTGGACATGACAGTGGGACATGAGATGTTATCATTGATGGATGGATTTTCAGGATATAACTAGATCATGATAGCTAAGGAAGACTAGCATAAAACATCATTCACTTGTCCATGGGGGACCTACTGCTGGAACATGATACCATTTGGCCTAAAGAATTTAGGAGCAACATATCAAAGGGCTATGACATTGATCTTCCATGATATGATCCATAAAATCGTTGAGGACTATGTTGATGACATCCTAGCTAAGTCCAGAAAAAGACAAGACCATATAGCAACCCTGAGTGCCATCTTTGATAGACTGGAAGAATACAAAGTAAGACTAAACCCAAAGAAGTGTGTCTTCAGAGTACAATTAGGTAAACTACTAGGATATATAGTATCGATGAGGGGTATTGAAGTGGATCCAACAAAAGTGAAAGCAATCCTCAAAATGGAAGCACCAAAGACACTAAAACAATTGAGAGGCCTCCAAGGCAGACTCCAGTCCATTCGAAGGTTCATAACACAGTTAGCAGAAAAAAAAAATCCATATTCTCACCTACTCCACAAGGGAGTAGCGTACAAATGGGATGATAAATGTGAACAAGCATTCAACAAAATCAATGAATATCTACTAACACCGCCTGTCTTAATGCCACCTATCCCAAAGAGTCCATTGATTTTATGTGTCAGCAACAACGACAGCCCTTGGAGCTCTCTTATCCTAGCATGATGAAAATGGAACCAAGAGGGCTATCTACTACATCAGTAGGACAATGGTTGGACATGAGCTAAACTATTCATTTATCGAGAAAGCATGTCGCGCAATAGTGTTTGCCTCTCAAAAATTCAGACATTACATGTTGGCACACAAGATAAAGCTTATCGCCAAAATTGATCCCCTCAAGTATCTACTATCAAAGGCAATGCTCACAGGCAGAATGTAAAAATGGGTAATGATATTATTAGAATATGACATTGAGTATGTGGAGAGAAAAGAAATCAAGGGTCAGGTTATCACAGATCAACTAGCAGAAGCACCTATTTATTCTGAGAATCCTCTTGTCTCAGAGTTTCCAGATGAATCCATCTTTAACCTCAACATAGCTGATCACTAGAAACTATACTTCGACGACTCATACACACAACACAAATCAGGAGTGGGCATCTTTTTCATCACCCCACAAGGGGATTGCATACCAAGGTCATACAAACTGGCATTTCCCTACACCAACAACATCGCAGAATATGAGGCCTTGACTATGGGTCTCAGGATAGCAGTGCAATGGAACATCAAGGCTCTAAAAGTATATGGAGACTCTCAGTTGATTATAAATCAATTCAATAATGAATATCATACTAAGGATGAAAAACTCACTCCATACAAGAAATTGGTGGAGACCCTTAAAGAATCCTTCATCGAAATAACATTTGAGAAAATCCCTAGAACCAACAATAGAGCAGCAGACGCCATGGCAACAATTAGGTCCCTACTGGATATCCCCAACAATGTTCTAAAATATGAATTCCTAATCGAGCAGCATCTCGTGCCCACAATCAAGGTACCAAAATTAGAATTCGTGTGCGAAATCGTTGGTCCTAGCGATCCTTGGTATCATGATATCTACACTTATCTTCGCATAGGAGTTATACCCGCTGACCTACCATCAAACCTAAAATGGACCTTTGTTAAAAAGGCATCCATATTTCTCATCGTAGGTGATACCCTATATCATAGAAGCATAGAAGGTACCTTACTACACTGTTTAAATGCTGAGGGGGCATTAACCGCTCTAACTGAGGTTCATAATGGTATATGTGGCTCACACTCGAGTGGGATGACCATTGCTAAGAAATTGTTGAGGATGGGTTATTATTGGCCCACAATGGAAAGAGAAGCACATGATCATGCTAAGAGGTGTATACAATGTTAGTAGCATGGGGACCTCATCCATGCTCCAGCTCAAGAGCTCCATCCTATCGTCACACCATGGCCCTTTTCACAATGGGGACTTGATCTCATTGGAAAAATCACACCCACCATCCATCGACCACAAATTTATCATAACTGCAACTGAGTACTTCACAAAGTGGGTGGAGGCTATACCTATGATGTATATCAATGGAAAGAAGATTTCAAAGTTCATCTTAAACTATCTCATATGCTGCTATGGTGTTCCACAAGCCATTATCTCAGATAATGGGACACCATTCAAAAATTAGGAAGTTCGCAACTTGTGTGAGAAATTCAAAATCTAGCATCGCTTCTCCACCCCATACTATCTCCAAGGCAATGGCCAAGCAGAAGATACAAACAAAACTATCCTCAAAATCCTTAAGAAAATAGTCAATGATGTAGGTCATGATTGGCATTTGCAGCTTAATCCCGCCCTCTAGGCCTATCGAACCAGCATCTGCACACCCGCCAACACCACCCCATTCTCCCTAGTCTATGAATTAGAAGTAGTACTCCCTATCGAGATCGAGCTCCCATCCCTCAGGATATCACTACAAAACCTCATCACAGATGAAGAATAAAAAGTATCAAGTCTAAACGAGTTGGAGCTACTAGATGAGAGATGAATAGATGCTTTAAATCATTTGCAAGTCTATCAGAATAGACTCAAACGGAGCTACAACAAGAAAATCAGGAGGACTTTCCAAGTTAGAGAACTGGTTTTAAAAGAAAATCAAAAGAATGTCCCAAACCCAAGTAGAAAAGGCAAGTTCAAACCTAATTGGTTAGGACCTTTCGCCATCATAATAAGTTATAAATCAGGGGCATATCAGTTATCAACACCCAAAGGGGAACCTCTGTAGGAACCCATGAATAGATCCCATCTCAAAAAGTTTTATGCCTAAATCTTTTCAAGGTATAGAACCAAAAAATCAAAAAAAAAAGAAAAAGTCCTGAAAAATGGTTACTTCGGAAAAAACCTGGCAAATAGGCATCTTGGTGACAAAAAAAAAAAGAAACCAAAAATCAAAAAATTAGAAAAATGATCAAAATAGTAAAAAAAAAATTGTCCTCTAGTGAAAACCACTTCGGTGGCACTTTGGGCAAGTACCTTGGTGAAAACCTGGCAAACAGGAACCTTGTGTAAATAAGCACTCTCCATCCATCAAGATCTCTATGGCTTGTTCGACATCATCCATCCATTATATTTCCATCATCCATCGCATTCAGGTCTCCATCCATCACTCATCCACTCGCATCTGCACCATAGCTTGGTCCTATTTTCGTATCATGATCCCTCCTAGTACTACTCGACCCATCCTCAAAGTCAGTTTGTCTTGCCTTTATCAGAGTAGTCTATTGCATCATGTTGGGGGCACATTCTCATCGGATTAGATTCGTGTATGATCTTAAAGTCCTCAAAATATCAAAAAAATCCAAAAAGATCAAAATATCAAAAAATCCAAAAACATCAAAATATCAAAAAATCCAAAAACATCAAAATATCAAAATTTCCAAAAACATCAAAATATCAAAAAATCCAAAAAAATTAAAACATCAGTAAATCCAAAAACATTCAAAACATGTCAAAATCCAAAAATTGGTCAAAATGTCAGTCAAAAGATAAAAAATAGAGTCGTCTGGTCGAACTACGTCATCTCTGAGCTTGAACATAGGCAAGGTTGATCTTCAATCATCCCCCAAGACATTTAGGTCAGTCCTTTAGGAGTGTGTCATAATAAGCTAACATTTGATCATGTATATCTTCATTTGTAAATCGATCAAGTCGTCAGAACAAACTATGTGGTCTCTGCGTGTATAATGTAGGCAAGGCTAATTATGGATCAGCCCCCGAGGCCCCTAGGATAGGTCCTTAGGTTAGTCTCTTGGTCAAAATCTTAGAAAATCCCAAAACATTGGAAAATCAAAAATCAAAACATTGGACAATCTCAAAAAATACCAAAAACAACCTCGAAACATTGCAAAAATGTCAAAAACATTGAAATATTTGAAAAAATCTATCCACCTCATCTCGCTTGCATTCACAATAAACACCATCCATAATAAACTGATCTTCATTCTCAACCTTTGGTGAAATAGTTAGAAACAAGCCTAGCAGGTTAAATGTTAAACCCAAAAACTCAAGTCTTAGGTTTAAGTCAGTGCGTAAACAAGTTGGTTGATTCTTTGTGTCGATAGTCCATCATCCAATAGTCCCATATCAATCATCTGATAATATCATGTCATAGGATGAATCCTTCCTACAAGGGGCATTATTTATTAGAAAGAACACTTTGTATAAACGAAATGATGTGTCGCCATCCACTAACATGTCCTAGGATGCATCCTTCCTACAATGGGCATTATCTTTTGGCAATAGTTTCGGTTCTTAACCTTGAAAACACATTCCCTTTTCGTTAGCGGTATTGAAGAACATTGGATTGTTTTCATACTTGATATTTTCTTTTGATTTATCTTATTGCGCTCAGTCCGAGGACCTCTCGATGATATCCGAACGAAGGATTTAGAGAGATAGGAATGGGACAACGATCATTATCTTTTGTCTGCTGTGCTTGTTGGACGTTCTTGTAAAATAACTTGGCGAATACTTGCTTTGTTAGGTACGCCCTAGCAAGGTTTCCGTATGTCAAGTGTGAATAAAAATACTCCTATCTGTTTGTCGAGTCAAGGTCCATCGCACTAGGTACAACGCCATCCTGGTTCTTTATACTTTGATGCATCGTACCTACATGTGTTATCAAACATAAGGTAAGTAGCCCTTTTAAAATCCCAATCCTTGATAAGAAAATCATCATTTATCATCATCATCTATCATCATCATCATCTATAATAAAGTCTTGTCAAATCATGGACTTGTGGGACCCTCTTGTCATCATCTCATTTCTTCCCCACACTAATATAACACCACCAATGCATCCATCGTGCATTCATCTTGCATCCACAAACCATCAATATTCTACATATCATCTCACATGCATTTCATAATCATCATCATAATATAGATTTGTTAGTCTAAGCATCTCATAAATCACCCATTACATAATCACAACATATCACATCATCAATCTCATCCATCTTACATCATAACATCATTTAAGTTGCTTAGGATAATATAGATTTGTTATTCTAAGCATCTTAAAATCATCTCATTCGCATCATCATCCATAACCATCCATTTTGAATCTCTTTATCATGAGATCGACCCTCAAATCGAATCTTTTCGCTCTATCTCTCGAGAGGGCAATGTACCAGTGTACTTCTTTCTGTTGGAGCATCTGAAAAATTAGAAAAATTTTGAATTTCGATCATGACAAGTTTATTCTTTGAACCAACACAACAAGTACATTGCTTCAAAGAGGGGCAAAATGTAGACATGAAAAAGTATCATTATGCATTCAATCGAGTTCATTCATCAAGTAAACCAAGTTTTGCATTCACCCACTCATTTAATCAAGTTCACTTTAGCCCATTCATTTGATAAATTAAGCTCATTAAGTTCATTTAAAATTAAATAAACTTTATCATCAACCTCTTAATCAAATAAATCAAACATTCATTTAATTGCATTTTTTATCCTTTTCTGATTTAAATAAATCAAGTATTTAAATCAAATAAGTCAAATCATCATTAGGCTAATCTAATCTTGATTAAATTAACCTAATCATCCACTTGCACAAATAAATCAATTTATTGATTTATTAAAATCCCTATTTTCTTTCAACATGGCATCTTGGAAAAATATTCCCCACTCATGCATTTTTAGAATTTTAAATTCTGACATGTTCCCCACTCAGAATTTTAAATTTTGACATATCCTCCATCCATGCATTTTCAAAATTTTAAATTCTAACATGTTCCCCACTCAAAATTTAAAATTCTGACATATCCTCCACCCATGCATTTTCAGAATTTTAAATTTTGACATGTCCCCCACTTAGAATTTAAAATTCTGACATATCCTCCACCCATGCATTTTTAGAATTTTAAATTCTGACATGTTCCCCACTCAGAATTTAAAATTCTGAAAGTCTTACATGTCCCCCCACTCAACAATTTTAAATTCTTGGCACATTGACCAAAATGTGCTCACTCCTCAACCGATTAGAGGTTGACAAGTGGCCTCATTTCATTGGCCAATCTCTCATCAAGAAAATCTATAAATGGAAGCTTAATCCTCCACAATTGTAGCTACAACTTTAATGCAAGGTTACTCTCTTGATTTGAGAAATAATGTTGCTCTTCATCACATTTGGGAATTTGCATCATTTAAGCTTTGAACAAGGATTGGGAAAGGGCTATTTGCTACAATAGCACCAATCCAACATGGAATAGGTATATATTATGTTGTTTTCTTTCATGTTTTCAGTTTATTAAAGCATGATCTATTATTTCATGTAAGAATTTTGTTAGATTTGTAAATCACTAACCCATGTTGGAAGTTTAGTGTGTCCAAATTCTAATAGGTACTTCAAGTACTACAATCTTCTCATGATAATGCATAAATATGTAAGCAACAATAACACACAATTACCAGAGTAGAGTAAGTGTCTATCTAATTAGAAAGGTGAATCATCAATGAAGGTTCATAACAAGTGGTCTTGTATCATTTAACAAGACAAACAAGTGCTCCTGCTCTAGTAACTCTATTGTTACCAAGGAGACACTCTCCCAATATGCATTAACACATGAGACCATACATAAAATATCAAAAGAGTAGTCATACAGTGAGACTGTTGTCACAAAAGATTAAGGAGCAATTACAAGAAATCACAATTTTTAAAGTCTTCAACAAAGAGAGAAGGGAATTTCCTCTTTTTCATCATTCTCAAAGGGTTTCAGGACAATAACTATAGGAAATAGAAAATTATTTGTGTGGACTGAATGAGAAATGGACAATCATATAAATGAATAAGACTTCTCCTTACATACCATTCTCACATAGGAATAATTCAAATGACTCTTCTTATGTCAAAAAAATGCAGGATATGCTAAGGGGAATTCACTATCTGAATTATTACTAACTAGAAGACTCAGAGCACAAAAGATATTCATATGGAATTTTTGGGGAAACAATGAATAGTACTTCCAAGTGATTATATTGGAACAACATAACAAAAGAAAATGAGAAATAGAATGCAATTGTTTTAAACCTCATTTCATTTTCAATAATGAAAAAAGGGCATAAATTGAAGTGGAACAATCATTTTGAGTTATCCATCAGGCATGAGTTGTAGCAAGGATATTGCATGGTCTTCAATAAAGGAAGGGGAAAATCACTGTTTATCACCTTGTTGAATTTTAAGACAATGGAACAAGTTTACATCAAGTTTCATAAATATCTCACCAAATAGGGACAACAAAAAGGAAGCAGTTAAGTATGATTATGAGTTCTTATACCTCTTCAGGATAGTGCAAATAATGAGAGAAAAGGATTATTCAAAGCAAATATTCTTCTTTAAATAGTCCTTCAAGTTGATGAAATGAAGAGCTATAGGAGTACAAGCTTCCACAGAAAAGTGGATTAGATTGAAGACTCTCATTTCAAATACATAGAAACAACTAATATTAGCTTTCATTTGAGTCTTTTATTAGCTAAAGATAGTCATAAAACATTATATCAGATACATTTCCTTTGAAAGTATTTTGAGACAGTGGAGTGATTATTCAAGGAAAATACATGCAAGGGTTTTCTACAAAAATAGAGAGATGTTGAAGTTATGCATTGAAAATAAAGCAAGAATTTCCAATAATGGAGGCAACATAGGTGAAGCCCACGATCATGAAAGATTTTGAGGGAATTTTCTTTTCTTTTCTTTCAAGAACATGCAAATTTCAAAATACCCAGCCAAAAATAAAGACCCAAATTTCATTACTCCAAAAATGTGAAAGAGTAAAGACAAGCCATGACCTAGAGTGAAGGTTTAAAAGCCCTCAAGTTCATATTATTATGCTTTCCTCTTTATTTTCAAGGAAAATAGCATTAAAGTATATATTTTAAGTGATTTTATTTCCATGTTTTGCTAGAAGATTCAAATTGAAGAAGCCATGGCCTCTTATGAAGTTACTCTAAGATGTGAAGAGGAACATAGGAAAAGCAAAGATTTGTAAGCATTTTCCTCAATATATGCATCATCAAAAAGAAAAAAGATTATGGAGGTCACGGCCTACGTGAGTGAAGGGTTTACAAAAGCCAAAGTGAAGACCCAAAAAAGATTGAACTTTCTCAAATAATAGAGGCAACTTACCTACAATTCGAGCCTCTTTGCATGTACAAATCAGCTCCAATGCCCCAAATCTCACCCAGTTAACTCCTGAAGCTTCTATTTTGAAATCCTAGTGCTCTCACCATGGCGGTGTAGTTGTTGAATGGGTGTTTCAAAATGCAAAATGATTAAGGGATTTTAAGGTTTGAGTGTTTTGACTCGATGTCCTAATCATGTTTATTGATTTTTTCCTTGTATTTTAAAATAAGATCATTTCATTTCATCCAGGGCCTAAGACTTGAGCCAAAGGACCTAGTAATATGGATGGATCCCGTGAAGCTAAAGAAGGGGTCAGGAGACATAAGCGGTATTATATATTTTTTCAAAAATCCTTTACTAAGCCCCTCTTATCATTGTAATCTTTTATTTGACATAATTAAAACAATTTTATTGATTGTTTTAATAATTGTTAAATTAAACTATTTTGAAGGGCAAGTGAACTAAAGGTGAAGGTGATATTATATATATATTCCATGAGGAGTGAGACTTAAGTCTTTTTGAGATTTTTACTCATGCAAAAGAGGAGATTTGGAGGTGAAACTAAAACTTACGCATGTAATTGGAGATTTCAGAGATTTCCTTTGACCTTTTGTCAACTAGAGACCTTTTTTTTAGTTCACTTGAGTCAAGTGGATCATCATGAGGAGTTTGGAGTTATTTTAGTCTAGATTATTTCAATTTTACCCCCCTTTTTCTAGGGTTTTTTATTTTTCTTGTGAGAGGCATGCATTGCTTTTTCTCACTTCCAGTTATTTGGAGTTCCACCTTTTGGGCACATTATGCACGCCTTCATTGTATTTATGGAAAAAAATTCCTTTTTTTTCTATTTCTTATTTTTCATCTCTTTTGGCATACCTTTTGTAGAGAGACTAAGATTTGTAACTCATTTTATATTTCTATTTTAATATACAACAACTAATTATAGGTTAATTTAGTTGTTATTTGCAAAGTTTCCTTCAAGTTCTTATTATAATCATGTGTTTTCTTTCTCAGTTTTTGTTGTTTTTCCTCTGTATAATGTTTTGATGCAAATTTGATGTGTTTAGCCAATAAACCTTTAAATTTCTATCATATTTATGGTTGCATGTACACAAAAGGTAGTCTTACCATAGGTTGTAAATTGTGCCTTTTCAGTTTGTCCTCTCTATTAGGTTGTGAAAATCCTATTTTACTTCATAAAGAGAGATTAGAATAGCCTATTTATGAAATATTTATGTGATTAAGGTGCCCAAATTGAGTTGTGTTAACAGATTTCTCTGAGTACTAGTTGTGAAACAACTTGCATAGTATTTATTATTAGGTGTATCACCCCTGTTTAAATTTGAGTTTTTGCATTCATTTCAATCCTTTCTTCCCTTTTCCATCAAAATTATAGTCAATCATTAGAAAATCATAATGGAGGACAACCTATAATCCAGAGGTCTACTTTTAACATAGGGTACCCACAACCTAAAATTATTCCCATGTTTTGGAGGATCACAAGGCATTTTTGCTTTCACACATGGGTACAATCCTATTGATAACAATGATATAACCAATAAGTTTCCATGATGTAACCCCAAAGACACTTTTTTGGATTTAGTCGTAGTTTGTACTCTTTGTCTATCGAAGATGGGCCCCGAGACTTCTATGTTCTCACTCCTTTTATTTTTCCAAAATATCATCCACATAGTCTTCGACTATTTTGTGGATTATGTCATGAAAGATGAGGGTCATTTCTCTTTGATAGGTTACTCCTACGTTCTTTTGCCCAAATGGCATCACGTTCCAAAAATATGTTCCCCATGGACAAGTTAATGTTGTTTTGTGTTGATCCTCCTTAGCGATCATGATTTGATTATTTCCTAAAAAATTGTCAATGAGTGATAGCATTTCATGCCCTACTATTAAATCCATGATGAGGTCAATGCTAGGAAGAGGGAAATCATCCTTTGGGAATACCTTGTTTATGTCTTTGAAATCCATGCATATTTTTCTGATGCCCCCAGTGGGTTTAGAGATTGATTCCAGGTTTGAAATCCATGCATATCTTCATCCAACAAGGATTCAACATAGAAAGTGATCTTGGGTGCTTCTTTTGTTCCCACATCAACAAGAGTGGCCTTTTTTGCTAGAACTGTTGATTTTTCTAGATGCATTGCACGAAGGGGGAGATTGAATTGCTCATCCTTGGGTTCCTTAGAGAGGTTCTTACCTTCAAATGCATGTTAGTTGCATGTTGTCCATTTTGTGATTGAAGGATTCAATTTTATCCCTGTAGTACGCCCCTGTGTCCAGCTCTATATCAAAACTAGCTTTGTGATCTACCCACGGTAATTTGTCATGGAGTCACATGAATTTTGAGATCACTTCATCATTTTTGAATAAATATAGAATTGTTGGTCCTCATTGGTCCAAGTCAATGAGTTATAATTATACTAGGCTTATTTCAGTCGATTGATTGCTCAGGGTGAAGGATGTTGTGGATATCACGAAGAGGAATTTATTCTCAAATAGGTCAGCAACATCAAGGGGGAAGTCATCTAAGGTCATATCACACAATGTTGGTAACCAAGAGGAAGCCTCATCTCGTTTAGTGAAAGTACATTTTCCAAGAAGGGTAACCTTTCTATTAGTACATCCTAAGCCAAGATTCTTTGGAAATTTCTCATGAACGATGACTTCTAGCAAACCATTACTATTTTTTCCTAGTTTCTCATTCTTGTTATACCCCCATCCCTTCATAAGCTACAAGCCTTTGTTATCATCTTCTATGGGAAGGATAGGGATGGGTCGTTCATCTTGATAGAGGAGTTTAGAGAAATCCTCCTCATTGACATCTTGTTTGTTCAAATCCCCCCACTTGGTGAAGATGGTAGCTGGCATCTTGATTGTTTCAGTCACTTCGTTGCTAGATGTGGGTTTTCCATGAGATTTGGGAAAAAGAGGTAGCTCCCCAAATAAATTTTTTTCCATTAATTTAAAGTTTCCACAACCATCATCTTAAATCACTACTTTGATGTTGGGAATATTCTGCACAATGGGTGCTTTTGTTTTAGAGGTAGATTTAAGGGATGATGGGTCAACAAATGAGGATGGTGTAGGCCTTTCATAATTTTTAGGGATTTGGGGTAATTTATAGAACTTTTCCTAAAGGTTCTTGTAGTATGTTAGCCCTAAAATTTTATTTTGAGACAAGTCGTTTAAAACTCATCCTTTTATGATAAAATTTTGCAAGTCATGGCCTTGAAAAATCCCACAACTATCACGGTCTTGTTAAATTCCTAAACCAAGTCACTAAGTTTTAAGGTTTCGAAAACACCCGACCTTTGTAAACCTTTGGAAATAATGTTTTATGTTGTTGGGATATCAGAAGTTTGAGAAAATCTAAAAATTTTGACCCATAGTTATAGGGTTCCAACTTGTAGTGACGGGGCAACCTTAGCAGGATATGTTGTTTCCAAAATGTCACTGCATTTAATGAAGTGTACGGTGCCTTTAAGGAATGTCTCCTCCAATTTCTCAAGAGAACAATATAAAGTTTAAACATAATCTTTAAAAAATATTCTAAAAGGACAACTCTTTAATAATAAAGTTGGCGAAACCATTTGACATGTTTTGCTTAGCGAATAAATGACCACTCTCTATTGCTGAAGTTAAATAGGTTTGCATGTAAGGAAAGGTGGTAGTGTTTTTCAATTTTAGAGTCTTCTCAACATGGTACTTCCAAATGATGTCAGGGAATGGGAAGATGAAATTGTTCCTATGCTCCAACTTGATGTGAATTCGCCAGAGGAAGAACAATTCGACATCATCTCTCAGTTGCATTCATTAGCCTGGAAGGAGAAAACCAGCTATGCAGAATGCAACAGGACCATCCAAGTTTTAGATAAAGAAGAGGAACATGCCAAATTCAAAAATTTAGTTATGGAAATGCAATTGGAGACATGTATAGAGTTCTAGAACCACCAGTGGTTTAGTGACATGCATGGAATCTTTCCTCAATAGGGAATAATAACATCTTTCCTTAAAACAGTTGTCGCTAGTCGTTTTCAAGACCATTACTTTTTGTAATGTAACAGTTTTGATGTGCATGTATATATTGACCTTGAGGTTAGTTGTGGAGGCATCTTTTGGCTATTCCTAGAAAATAGGGAAAGTAAGGGTAGTCTGGATTTTTCTTTATGGTATGGTTGGTTGTGTAGGGGGTTGGGCCTTTGTGCTCATAATTTTGATATTGGAGAAATAAAGAAAGTGTTTTCATATCTTTGCATTTGTAAATGTTTCTTTAAATTTTTAATAGACTTTGGGAGTTTTTTGCAATTTCCTTCCAATATTGATTCTATCATAGCAAACCATATGTGCTATTATTTCTAGAACTTTGAATGCAGAATAATTCGTTTGTTGAAAATGAAATTCACTGCTCATTATTTTTCTTATTTCTCATTGTGGGTGTGGAATAAATGGGCTTTGTATCATTTGTTTGCATTCACTTCACTCTGAATTTGTTCACTGCATTTACTTTCATGATCGTGGCTATGTGCCAGTTTACCTTTTCTGCTTTCTATTGAAAAGCATACCTAATATTTCCCATTCATTGGAAATGATTTGAAGGTAGTTGTGCCTTGTAAAATAAGCAGAGAGCACTTGAAAATATTAGTGAAAGTGACTCAACTATTAGTACTACTTTTCCTTCTTGCTAGGCATTCTGAGTCATTTTCTTTCATTCATTTTCTTTTTCAAAGGAAAAAATTATTCACTAACATAGTAATAAAAGGGCTTAGGATCTCCATGGATGGTAAATTCTCTACCCTCAAAAGGAAACCTTACACAGTGATGGTAGGTTGATGCTATAGCTTTTAGGGCATGGATCCATGGTCAACCAAGCAAGATGTTGTAGGGGAGATCAAGGTCTAACACTTGGCATGTAGTCTCTTCAATTATGGGTCCCACTTGGATGGGTAGTGGGATGATGCCTTGTGATACTTTCTCTTGATCATCATATGCTCTAATGGTGGTACTCTTTGCTCTCTCAATAGTATCCTATGAATAGCCTAGGTTCTTGATAAAATGAAGGGTGCAAAATTTTTAGAACACATCCATCTACTAAGACTCTTTTAACATTGTTCTTATGAATAATGGCCTCAAGGTGTAAAGCATGGCTATGAGATGGTTGTGAAGGTAGGTCTTGTTTTGAGAAGTTGAGAAGATTATTAGCGATATGCCCTACCATAGCTTGAAAATATTATGTATCAATATCCTTGGGAATGAAGGATGAAGATATAGCCTCCTCTAAGATTTCCCTAAGTGTGAGGGATAGCCTCAATAGTTCCAATATTAATATTTGTGTTGGGGTCTCCATAAGCTAATCTAGGAGATTTTACTTTCGAGGGTTTAGTGTAGGAAAAGTAGGTTGTGCCCTATATTGAGATGGGACTCCTTGGATGGTGACTTTTCCACATTGTTTGGTGACTCCATACTTTGCACTAGGCCCTTTGATGGTGATGATGGTGATGACACTATCACAAGAAGAAACTACATTAGAATAGGTATGTTGCTCATTTGTGTAATCCTTAGCTTTTCTAGTGTTTTTTCCTTTGCTATGATTTGGCATAGGGTTCTTGAATATCTTAATATCTTGGTTTCCAACTGGTAACTCAATAGATATGACTTTGCTCTCTATAAGATCTTGGATAATAGTTTTAAACCTCATGCAATTCGTTGTTTTGTGTCCTTTGATTTTATGAGTCACAAAGATCATTCTTTTTGTACTAGGGTGGTTTATCCTATGGTTCTTGGTAGTTTTCAAAGTTGGGAAGTGTTATCAGGTTTGAATCTACCAACTTCTTCATGATGATTTTGATAGGTTCTGAAACTATGTACACTTGCATTTTAGATAGTTGTTCTTGTTAAGGGTTCGTCATTGTTGTGTTTTGATGTTGTTGATCTGATTGTTTTGGGATGGTGTTGTTTGTTGCACAGTTGGTTGAATGTTAGTTATTTGATTGTTGTTTGGACTAGGAGGACTTAGGACCACCTTAGCATCTACCATAGCATCATTTGTTGCATTCTTGAGTATTTCCCTGTGAGATTAGAGCTCTCTCGATATTAAGGGCTCTAGGGGAAAGCTCATCATAAGAGGTAATGTACTACATTTTAAAGTGGAAGGATAGCTCTAGATTGAGATTTTTTATGACAATCCCCACTTGTTGTTCGTTGGGAATGGGCCACTTGCTCTTACTAGCTCCTTGTATCCAATGTTGCAAGAAATTGGTGAAATATTCTCCTCTGTTTTGTTTGAGAGTGTACAACTCTTCCAAGCTTACGCCCATGTCAAGATTAAATGAGAAGTTGATGAGGGCATAGCCTGAGACACATAAAATAACCCACAAACAAGAGAATAATTTTATTATTTAGAAAATGGAGCTTCTTACATGCAGAGGATCTCACTCCCCAAGTTCTACAACACATGGAAATTACAGGAAGCTACAGAATAACCCTTTCGCAATATGCAAGCTTGTCCCCAAAAAGTTACCCAAAAATTAGAAACCCACCCATAAATAGAGATCTTCATTAGTTTAGAGCCAAAACAAAATTCAAATTTGAGTTTAGGTGGTTTGGCTCCGAAAATTTACAACATGAGGTTCAAATTTCAAAAGAGCATTTGCAATTATATCTTCTAGAAAGTGCCCCAACTTCCCGGGGCCATAACTTTTGATCCGGGGCTCTGATTCGCGAACCGTTTGAACTGTTGGAAAGGTTTCAAAGTAAAGAATGCACTTGAAATCTTCCATGCTGATTTCAACAAGTTTTGGGGCCATTATAGGAGTTCTAAGTGTCTCAAATCCAACTCAGAAGATTTTTCAGGTGTAAATCTGGGAAACTAAAACTGCAATATCTTTCAACCCAGGAATAGAAAATAAAAACCGTAAATTGGAAATTTTATTATGATGAAAAGGGTATCCAAAAATGTAAAAATATCTAAAAAACCAAGAAACTTGAAATTTAACTATTTTTGGGTGATGCAAGATTGCCCTTACACCACTGGATGCTGCTGCATCAGACACCCAGGGTAATTTGAGAAGTGACCCCATCACGTCTCAGATGGTTGAGGAAAACCCAACCAGTCAACCATTGCCTTAGATAGCCAGGATGAATCTTCCATAGGCCTTCCTCTCCATTTCACTAGATATTCTTCCTATTGCCTGTTTCTGGTACTCCTTCCCACACGACTATCCAAGATTGCTTCAATCTCCTCCCTTTTTGAAGTAGGTGCTGGAATGTCATACTGCCCTATTGCTGGTGCTTCCTCCATTCCACCTTCATGATACTCTATCAAATCTAAAATGTTCAACATAGGGGAAATGTTGATTCCATTAGGCAACTCTACCTCATATGCATTCCCTGAATCATGCTTCTTCAAAATCTTATAGGGACTGAATTTCTTCATCTTCAATATATTATAGGTTTCCACGGGAAACCTTTCTTTTCTCAAGTGGACCATTACTTCATTGCCAATCTGAGACTCCTTATACCTCCTCTTCTAATCTGCCTTAGCCTTATACTGCATATTCATCTTGTTAATATGTTCTCTTACCTTCTCATGTATATCTTTGATGTGTTTTGCAAAATCTTTGGCTTCAGCACTTATTTTCTTCTCTTGGTCCATCTTCCTCAATTCTAGAGCTATTTTAGGGCTACCTCCATATACAATCTGGAACGGTGATCTACCAGTGCTTCTGTTGATAGAATTTTTGTAAGAAAATTCTACCTAGGATAAGATCAAGTCCCATCCCTTGGGTTTATCTCCAACCAAACATCTCAGTAGGTTACCTAGACTCCTGTTAACAACCTCTGTCTACCCATCTGTTTGTGGATGGTGTGTAGAACTAAACTTCAACTCTGTCTTCAACTTCTTCCACAAGGTCCTCCAAAAGTACCCCACAAATTTGGTGTCACGATCTGAAACAATACTCTTTGGCAGACCATGTAGACTCACCACCTCTTTGAAGAACAAGTCAACAATGTGGACTACATCATGGGTCTTCTGACATGGAATGAAATGTGCCATCTTCGAAAATCTATCTACCACCACAAACACTGAATCATTCCCTCGTTGTGTCCATGGCAAACAAAGAACAAAGTCCATACTTATATCCTCCCATGGTCTCTCTGGTATAGGTAAGGGCTAATATAAACCTATATTCTAGCTCACTCCTTTAGCCATTTGACATACTCTGTAGCTTTGTACAAACTTCTTCACATCCTGTGACAACAGAGGCCAATAATAATGCTCACTGATAATGGCAATGGTCTTATCCCGACCAAAATGTCCTGGCATTCCTCCACTATGCTTCTCTTTTATCAGGTTCTCCCTAATTGAACTGCTTGGGATACACAATTGAATTCCCTTAAAGTACATGCCATCCTAGATTATGAAATCCAACCACCTTGTCCTGTCCACTATAATAGGTTCCTTGCAAGCTTTCCAAGCCTCTGTAAAATCAAGATATTTTGCATACAATGTCTTGAGTTCATTGAACCCAACCACTTCAATCTGCATCTTTGTCATCAATGTATGCCTCCTACTTAAGGCATCTACAACCCTATTTGACTTCCCACTCCTATGTTTCAAAACAAAGGTATAAATTTGCAAAAACTCTACCCATTTCATATGCCTTTGATTTAATTTTCCCTAACTATTTAGGTACTGCAAAGCCTGATGATCAATATATAGAATAAATTTCTTTGGCAACAAATAATGTCTCCATTTCTTTAATGCTTGAAATATTGCATAAAATTCCTGATCATATACAAAACACTTTCTCTTGGCATCATTTAACTTTTCACTGAAATAGGTAATGGGCTTACCTTCTTGGCTCAACACTGCTCCAATGGAACAACCACTAGCATCACAATCCACCTAAAACATCTTGTTGAAATCTGGGAGGGCTAGAATAGGTTGCTCTGTCACCTTCTTCTTCAACAGTTCAAATTTTTTTGCTACTCCAGTGCTCCACTTGAATTCTTTCCTATCCCCTCTCATTGTTTCAGTCAGGGGTCCACAAATACTACTGGAGTTTCTAATGAAATTTCTATAAAACCTAGCCAAACTATGGAAATATCTCACCTCAATAGTAGTTCTTGGGGTAGGCCATT
>VDFB02373278.1:0-16622 GCA_007258455.2 Sequoia sempervirens | reverse complement strand
TAGGACCCTACTCCTACGTCCTTCCTTAAATTTGTATTTAGTTCTTTAACAAGTTATTAATTGGACGAGTCTTTAATGTGAGGTTGGGTATGAAGCATCATATGGCCTGGAATTGGTCTATACAAAGGTCTTGATTGTATATGGAGTTACATCCAAGATTGCTTTTTACTTTAGCAAGACCTACACCTATCTTTTATAGGAAATAATAAACCTAAGCAACTTTCTATATATGTTTTTTTCACTTTTAATTTGAATTTGTATTCACATTTTTTAATGAGAAGGATGTTTAATCTTTGAGGTGATATTTTTTTATATGTAAAAGTTGGTTTTTTATTGATAAGAAATCAATTACATTGATGTTTTCCCATATCACAAGGGGCGCAACTCAAAAGACAATATAAAAGGTTGTCCACATATCACACAGAGACAACCCAAATAAACTAAGCTCTATAAGAGCGCCTAATCTAAAACAACACCACCCAGACCACAATTACCTCCTTTTGTATCTGATCTGAGCAACATATGGTGCTTGCTTGAGGAGGATTTCCTCCTCTTAACCTCTGTCCAATTAGACTTGTAATGAGACAAATCCAAAGTATTTTGGTTTGCCTCTGCTAAGGGGTTCTTCTTCACCAAGGCCCTTGATTTAGCATGGCTGATCTGATCAACGCCCTTCGAATTATGTCCAACAAGAATTGAGAGTTTGGAGATGCTGCAAAGTGCTCTAAAATTGTAGATGCTTCACTTTCTTTAGAACATTGCTTTAAATTTACAGTAGCTACCTCCTTTGAGTTCTCTGAGTGAGAACTAGGAAAATTCTGAGGATGTGCCCTAGGTTGGCGAGAAGCATGAGAGTGTTCAATATCATTGAGGGTGTTGGGAGGAATACATAGTGCTTGGATTCAACTCCAATCCACCATGTTGGTTTACTCAAAGCATGAATCCCAAGATCGTGTTGCTTATTGCATTGTGAAGAAAAATGCTATGTTGAGAAACATCTCCTACATCTGAAAGCAACCTTTTCATAATCAACTGGTTGCCTTCTACATCTATCCCCCACCTTCACCAATATCTCAATAGGAAGACCATTTGCTAGATCCATTTCAACATAGATTCGAGCACACATAGGATTCTCATAGTTGATAGTCTCCTTGGAGGAGAAATGATACCTTCCCAAACCATTTCCAATGGCCCTCAAACAGTCTAATTCCTAAAATTGAATAGGAAGATATGACAACCTTACCCATAGAAAAGTGGTGGAGAAAATTTTCATTCGTGGGTCAAAATTAGGGAACCGGGGTTTCATGCACAAAAAATATCCTTGAAATATCTAAGGACCATTCTCCAAAACTAGCTCCTTATCTTCATGAGAGTCAAATTCTAAAATGAAAACCCTTTTGCATAGGGATAGATGCTTATTTCCCCTTCCATGTACTATTTCCACATCTCTATCACCCATACATGCAGGTCACATAACTTTAACCATGTCTTTGTAAAATGGAAAATCAAGGCATGATCCACTAGAAAATCCTCTCAATCCACAACCAAGCTATCCAAGTAGACTTCATGAGTTGTTGAAGAAGGGCAAATTGGAAAGTGAGAACATTGCATACCAATGCTACCATTATTAGGGTTTAAAAAATTTAAATTTTTTGGAGGAGGGCGAGCCATAGTTGGGGCTCCCAACTCATTGACATCACCCACAATGGAAGGAGCCATAAATTTTGAAGAATCCCTTCTTCCCCCAAAGTTTGAGCGTCCACCAAATCAAACATCTTTAAAATTTCCAGGCGTGTGCAAACTATGGTTGAAAACCATCTTAGATTGCTCCTAGGACAAAAAACCTTTCCCCCAATGAACCACAACCTTTAAACTGGGTCATTTCGGTACATCCACTTGGTGTCCATGATAACTCAACTACAGATCAACTAAGTGTAGAGGATGAGAGAATGAGTCATTGCAGGGAGATTTTCCAGTGTGTGAAGGAGTGCAAGTGAGAGGAACAAAGTCACACCATTTTTTTGAAGTAAGTTAAAAATTCAAGCCAAGGATGTACCCCCTAGGTGGAATGCAAATGCCCCACTCCACATCCCATGGGTAAGTCAAAATATAAGATCTTGGGGGGCTCTCAATTATTGATGTGATAGAGAGTAGTTTAACCCTCTGAGGTTTGAACCTTGGTTGTTGGCACTACAGGCAAGAAGCCCCACCATTTCACCAAAGAGTCACCCCTATCTTTGGGGTGATTTTTCTTCTTCTTGAATTTTTCTAATAAATCATCAATAGAAGTCATTATGTCAAGGGTATTCCACCCCACCGATCATCATTAAATCAACTTTGTCATAATAAATTGTCTAGTCATTTAATCAACATGAAATCTTGTGTAAGCTAATTTTAGAGAATAAATATTTTGGTGAACTTGATTTGACTTGGATAAATCCTTGTGATAAGTCTTCCATCCATCTATTCCAAATATGTCTAAATATAGGAGAAGTCAAGAGAAAGTCTCTTATTGACCTTATTATTCCTTCATACAGTATATATGTCTCTCCTATCAATCCTCTTACTTCTATACATAATAGATATGATTACTAAGATGTACCAAGTTAAATAGTACTCAATGAGAACATAAAAAATTTAGAATAAAATCAAGATATGATAATATCCAACAAATTCACATTGAGATAATACCAAGGGACACTCATTACATCTAACCACACCCCTAAGTAGCACTAACATATCATGGTGTGATAAAAAATCATTAGTAAGATGTTGGTTTTAAGCTATGTAGGGAGATAACCGTGCTCACCTCAATAATGAGGTGGGAGGTATAGAAAAAAAACTTGATAAAGGCTCAAGTAGCCAACAATGTTCTTGAAGTATCCTATCAAAATGACCAATAATTCTCACAACTACAACTAAAAGTATGACCTAAGGAAATGATAAAGGTATTTCAACCTCCTCAAAATTAACCAGCCTAAAATGAACAACAAAATCCTCCAAAGTTGTGAAGCTAATAATGCAAGCCAAGCACATGAAACCACCTTGGAGACTTTTATCACCACCCTAGCACAAAGAACTAGAATGCTAGAAGAAAGAGAAGCTAAAAAAACTCATCAAATTTCCTCTGTGTAATTTGATTGTAATATTTTTTAATAAAGTTAAATATTTTATTAAATGATAATCAAAAGTTAATCTAGGCTAATATTAAATAAGTTGCATATCATGCATAATCAAAAGTCAATCTAGGCTAATTAAATAGGATGTATATCATTCATAAATTAACCAAATTAATTAATGATAGTATTGATTGATAATCTATAAAAGTTATTTAAATAGGAAAGTAAATATAATAGATATGAGTACTTAGCTATATGATCAAAGAATGAGGGTTTTTGGTAGATATTTTAGAATATTATGTATTTCTACCCTAAAAGTGTGATCTCTTTATTAGATGGATGTGTCAAATTCTATGCTAAACCTATAACAACCTCTCAAAAAGTGGCTATTTTTTTTTACTTATTTTAATAATAATACAATACATATCTAATTATTTTTGTTACACCCCGTTGTGTTACTACTTATTTACTTTCACCTAGTTGGGTGAAAATGCTTGAAATAAGTGTATTTATGCTTTATGTGTTTTGAAAATATGAAGAATAAATGTTGATTCAATTTGATGTTATGAAATGATTTTGATTGTGAAAATATATGATGCAATTGAATGTATAGTTTTCAACTAACTACTATTGCAAAGTGTAAAGTTGGATGTAGGAAACATATCAAGCCTCTTGAAGAGAGGGGAAGTATCACTCAGGGAAAAGAACTTGGTCTGGTAACCTTTGATAAAATACCTAAACTAAGCTTTCACACACACTTCTAGTTTGGTTGAAAGTCTGGAAAATAGTTGGGAAATAGTAAGTTATCTTTAGTCTTTCTTACGTCTTTATTTGTGAATGTACTTGCTTAGGAGTTTAAGTATTGTGTCTCTTTGATTTATGTGAGTTCTTCTTTGTGTGATTTTATTTGATCGACCTAGTATATATGCATAATATGTATATATATGTGTATATGCATGTGTCAACATGAAACTCATACACATGAGTAAATATGTGTATAAGAATATGTAGATAGTCATATATATGCATGCTCATGTATGTGAAACAATAGAAATAGGGTGATCCACCTTTTAGGATATGGAACACAAGGGATGCGGGCCTATTTCACTCAAGGATACCTTAGAGATCTCAATCCAATGATAGGATGAGAGAAAGGGATCTACAATACTTGGTGTAATAGGGTATGATTAGAGACTAAAAATGGGTTCACCACCAAGCTAGGGTTTGGAAAGACTAGTAAAATGCAATATCTAATGACAAGACCTAATGTTTTGTAAAACTCAAATGAATGACCTAGAAATGAACGCAAATCAGAACAAAAAACTGAGAAATCAGAGAAGTGCACCTAGAAACTTGTAGTAGCTTGGAACAAGGTCTAAAATACTAAATTTAATGCACACTAGGACTCATACGCCTGGGTGATTTAGTCCCAAATTAGGGTTTCTGGGCAAGAACAAAAAATTGGTAGTGATTAGTCTAGAACTCCTAAAATATGGAAAAGTCACTATACTCTAGGACTCATATGCTAGAAGTGGCATATCAGTCCTGCTCAAATTTTTTGGAGGGTCAAGGTCCGAATTTTCTCTTCTATCTCTGCTCTTTCTTCTAATCTTGATTTTTAGATCTGAAATGCTAAATTCTACTCTTTAGGTGTCTTTTAATGATCTTATAAACAAGGTGATAATTTTGACAACTTTGTAAACTTGACAACTTCTTCCAATCTTGATCTTCAATGTGTCTTCAACCTAGATCTATAAATCACACACTAAAGAGAGGGAAAAATGTTGTTTTGTTAGTAGAAATGGGTTTGCCTTGGTCAAACCCCGTTTTGGTAATCAAACCTTGAAATGAAATGAAATGAAAAGGAGAAATGATGAATGAACAAAAATTCAATGAACATTTGAAATGGAAAGGAGAAATGATGAATGAACAAAAATGCAATGTTGCAACTCACCAAGCCCTTGAATAGGGTGCTGCAAACATGTGTGAAATAACTAGCATGAATGTGGATCTTGACTCTTTCTTGAATGATATGGATCTTGACTTGAATGCTTGCTTGAATCATAAAACCCTACATCACAAATGTTAGCTCAAAACAAAACATGATGCATGATGACTTTGACACAATGCTTGATACTTGAATAATGCTCTAAAATGCTTGATAATCAGCTCTTGAATGCTCTTGTGAGCTCCAATTTGCTATAAGGATGCTTATTCAACTCACTAGGAGAAAAATAAATGAAATAACCTTGTATTTATACTTGTTTATGCCAAATTTGTTGAAATTACAACACTACAAGTCAACATCAGATCTAGGAGGATAAAATCCTACCAACAATTTGAATTTAATTTAGGTCTAAGCTAAGCGGGACTCATACGCCAGTTGTGGCATATGAGTCCCATTAGGCTAAGCTTGGGACACATTTTTCAAGAAAGACTTAGATTAATGTGAAATCTAGATTGGGGACCCAAAACTTAGGTGGGACCCATATGCCCAAGGTGGCGTATGTGTTGAACACATAAAATACTAAGAGGGGGTTGAATCAGTATTCTACTAAACCAATTGATTTCTAACCATCCAATTATTACAGTATATCTTGTAGCAGTAGTAAGTAAAAACATGGAAATGAACATAACATCACACAACTCAAACACCAGGATTTTTACGTGGAAAACCCAAAGTGGGAAAAACCACGGTGAGGATTAACTCACAATATATTATAACTAGTTATAAAATATTACATGGCACACTGCTAGGACACACTGTCCTTGAAAGGCTCACAACTAGAGTACAAAAGATATGGCTTGCCACTAGAATACAGAAAGATATGGCTCACTTCCAAGAATGCGAACTAAAAGGAACACACCTTTTGTGTGCTGAGTACAGTTCCAATTAAGCTTTGGAAAGCAAAAGTTCTACACCGGTTTGTAGAAACATAACTATCAACAACTTCACAATATCATACTATCACATATATTCACACTATCATACCTTCTCTCTATATGTCTTAACAATATATGGATGTTCCACATATAGATATACAATTACATCTTCATACATCAATTAGGTTGGCCTAATTGGATGTAAGCATACTTAACTAAAAATAATTTGTCACTCTTAAAACAAAAACTTATTTGGTGCTCAAAACTAAAAATGCAAGACACAATTTAGGTCATCCCTGACCTAAAAAATAAGCCTTCATGAAACGTGCACTGCATGTACAAGTTGGCCAAAAGAGAAACATATCAAAACTGTAAGCCGAAGTTCTGACATTTAAACCTTTCAACTTATTCAACTATTTATTGTTGATTCCCTAATCATGGATGCATCTAAGACCCTTGAAAAACATATCAAAATTATATGAGATGACAAACACTTTAGAGTGATTCCAACCCAAATTACTAGATCAAATTAGCACAAACATAGTTTATTAGATGGGAAGATAATCAATCACAAAACAATGTTAGCATCAATGGAAACAAAGAAAACAAAATTGGAGGTATCCTTCTTCACTCTTCCAACAATCTCCCCCTTTGTCATTGATGGCAACATGTGCCAAAAATGAAACTTACAAAAACAAAAGTTTATTCAACTCTTTTTTCAACTCCCCCTTTCAAAAACATAAAACTGAAACCAAAAAAATATTTACACAATATCTTCTTCACATAAGACCTTCTCCCCCTTTGACATCAAGGACAAAGGGTAGGAAAAAAAAGGTAATCAAGAGCTAGGGGTACCTTGTAGTTCTTTGAGAATTGCTTCCCAAGCTGGTTTACCATCATCCCAAATCCTTTTAGCCCTAGTAAGAGATTTATGTAGTGATTCCATTTCTACTTTAAGCATTCTTCTCCTTCTTCTAGAGTGGAAGGAATAATCTTCATCTTCTCCAATCTTTCTACATCTACCAAGGCACTTGATATGGAGATATGTCTGGACATTACCAAATATCCATACTGACCAAATCACCTTATTGCATCTTCTTTTTGCCTTTGCAGAATGAAGAACTTGTTTTGAAGGTCTACAATGGGAGTCCAACCAATATAGTTTCTATCATTTGCAACTTTGTAGACTCCGAAGGCATCAATAAGCTGAGAATCAATTAAGTCTATTAATTCCTTGATACCTCGAGTGGCATCAAGCCACTGCATGAAATAAACAAATAATAACTGGGCTTCCTCATCACAATCCTCCACTTCTTTCAAACTTTGCAATACTTTGTCGTGTGCAATTGCACATTTATCTTACAAAATTGGTAGTCTTTTCTCTAGAAGACTTGTCTCCACCTCTTTCATAGTTTGTATCTTAAGATTAGATGCATATTCCTTAATATAATCAATTGCACACTTTAGGTTCCCAATCAATGCTAAGGAATCATTAGTGGTGACATTGGGGGTTGTTTCCTATAAAGCTCTAATAGCTTCATTTATCAAATCATTTCCTTTCTGATAAGCTTCAATAGTTTCCTGTGTAACAACATTGAGAAAAGTACCACAGATCTTTATTTTCTCACTTGGTGCAATCTTAGTCAAATCTACATAACCTAGATGTGACTGTTGACGAGCCATTAACCTGTTTGTTGATCTCCGATTATTTGTTTGATTCACTTTACCTTTTGACTTTATTTTTCGAAGATTTATCTTCTGATCCTTATCCCGTGACACCTGCGGACTTTTCCACCTTCATCATTTTTCCATTGTTTCCACAGATTCATGATGTTCTTCGCAGGGGAGCACAAGATCATCCTTGTGTTGATCTTCAAACTATTTTCTTGTAGTCTCCTTTATATTGTTTAGAGATGCAGGAGTCTTTGAAACCTCATGTATCTCACCAACACTTTCCAAGATTGGATGATCCATTGCCTTTGTGATAGCAACATGCTCCTATGCCTGACTTGTATGGGATGAAGAACCGGTTCTTGTCCCATAGTTCATTTCCAAGTTTTTGATTGTGTCCAAAGTTTCCTTTCTTACTTTTTCTATACTATATCTCTCCTTAGTCATAAGCATGTTGACTCTTTGTTTGACTCTTAATAGAGTAGAACATTCTTTTAATAGATTAGCAACCTCTTCTTTAGATAAAGAGGATCCATAAGAAATCAAGGCATCATTTTTCATCTTGTCATCATCATTAATAGCCTCTTGCCTTTTTTGTACTAACACTTTCTAGACATTTTCAGTCACTTTCCTCTGGATTGTTTCCATACTCACATTGCACATAACTATGTACTTAATGAAAGAAATAATAACAGTTTCCTTATCTTCATCATTGACTTCATCAAACAATTTGGCGGTTGGCATAAGATCTTCAGAGTCTATCATATTATTCACTAAGGCTTCTAGATTTAAAGATGGTCGATCAATTATCCGAGGATAGGTAGGCATGCCCTTAGGATCATATGTGTCTTCTTCATTCTTCTTTTCATGCACATGAATTTTGAAAGAGTTCTCTTCTTCCTCTATCTCTTCATCTGTTGAAATATTGACTCTGGTTTCTGCTTCTTCATTGCTAGTAGAGGTGCTCCTTCTGTTCCTTTTCAACTATTGCTCTTCTTGCAAGCCAAGGTCAATTTCTTCTTGTATATCATCACTTAAATTTCTCTTCCCATTTTCCTTTTGCTTTACCCTTATTTTTCTAGGAGTAACAAATGGTGCAGCAGGGGGTATGTTCTTCCTTTTAGAAGCACGAGTATTGGGTCCGGTCGAGGCAGGTACATCAACTGATGTCAGAGTACTATGTTCTTTCTTCTTTTCTTTCTTTGTTTTAGCAACACTAGAAGTAGGTGCAATAGCATAAGATATTCTTCCATATTTCCTAGGTCTAGAGGAAAGTTTAGCTGACTTGGACTTCCTCTCATCAAGGGCTTCCTTCAATTGATCAATGCCATCTTTAGTAAATGGCCCTTGGAAGAATGCCTCAACATTCTTTCTTGTTGTTTTTGCTTTGTGGGATTCAGAGGTTTCCAAATGCACTTCTTTAGCTTTTTCAAGTCATATGTTCCATGTTGAGGTAGAGAGTGGTCCCTTGGACTACTTAGCAACATTTCAATAAACCTCTTAGCAAGTTGTTCATCAACCTCATATCCCAATGGTTCTAGCCAAAGAGTTCTGGGTTCAACTGTTTCCATGATGCATTCATCAGTGTTCACAAGAAAAGTTATGTCCTTTGCATGGCATGTGTAGGATCATCATGAAAAAAACAGCCCTTAAGTAGCCAAAAATTCAAAAACTAGAGTTGTAAGTAACTTGATGTAAAAATTTGAATAATTTATCTATATTATTTCAAAAAATGTAAGAATAGAATTTTTATCAAATTGAATTTAGTTTCTAAACTACTAGGTTTATTTACAAAAAATATATATTTAGTGAAAATTTGAAATTTCAATGCAATAGTACTTAAAATGGAAAAAATAAGTAGGTGTCTGTTTGACCAATCTCTAACCGTAATAAAATTATAATATTTTTATAAGATTTTAGATATAAGTAGAGGACTCATGTATGGATGTGGATGCATATTTTTTAATTTTTTCCAAGTAAATAATTAATTGTGATTTCCTTTTATTACAACTTTTAAAAAATATGTAACTTGTATGTTTGACCTCACCTTAACTTGGTCAAAACTTCATGATTTTTTTAATCCTATAGTATGGCATAGAATGTGACATGTTTCGTGATTCAAAATATTTGATATTGTTTGAAAGCTATAGATGTTTTTCAATCAGCTTATCAATCAGGACTTTAGTTGTAATTCAAATAGAAAATGAATAATAATAATTTATTAAATTCAAAGTAAATCATAATTTATATTGGTGGAAAGCTAAGAATCTCCTTTAAAAACCCTTTTCGTTTCATCAATTTTGGGTAAAAAAAAGTAGTCAACCACATGCCCTACACATACCCATCGTATCGCCACTTTTTGGCCCATCATGATCTTGCACATACCCGCATACTTTTTCACTAGGCTTCTAGGAACCCTTTCTCTTTCATGCATATCATTTTTGAAAATGGTAAAGAATGCATTCAATACATTATTCTGTGCTTTAAAGTCTCCAAGATTGTGTAGGTGCTCAAAGATTTGATGTGCAATTGGCCTATTGCATTCCCATACGATGTTCTTCCTTCCCGATAACTCCCTTAAAAAGTAGAACAATAAAAAAACTACTAATGTCCCAAACTTAAAAGAGTGTTTCTTTGTCTTAATCAGGCTCAGATTCTCCAAAAGTTGTTATTGGAGCAGCTCACATGGATCATAATCTCTCCCATTTACTACCATTTCGTATGTGGTATGAATTGTTGTGGTAGACATAAAATTCACTCGATCGGTAAAATATATTTCATGTCCAATCATGATAGCAACATACTTCACAGCTGGGTTTGTGATAGCCCTAGTAGTCATAGCTCTCCCATCAAATGTGGCTCCAGTTATAGCTTCATAACTACATCATTTTTCACAGGTTTCAACATTGGTAAGGGTCTAGTGGCACAAAGACTAGTTACAACTTGGACCACTTCCTTGGTGATTAACCCGACTACACTTGTCCACACAAACATATCATGCACCCTACTTATTTCCATCCTAAAAAATTTAGAGTCCATCTCATTTGAAAATTTAGGGAACCAATTTCTCACATCTAGCTTCTTTTGTACTATGTTTTCATATTCAGGTTTTACAATGTGATCATCTCTTGTCAATTCTTCCATCCATAAATCCCTAAGTTCTTGGTGGTCAAATTCTTCTCATTTTCCATGAATGTATGTTCAAGTGTCTTCAGTGGGTAGAACATTAATGGGAATGTACAAGAATGCACCCAAGGGATCCATTTCAAAGACTTTCAAGGAATACTTTTTGAATTTAGGTCGGGGTCTCTTAGAAACTTCCACAACAGTAGGAGTAGCCATTTATTTTCCTCAAATTACTTGTAAAGTTGCTTCAAACTAAAACCCACAAAGTTTAGATAACAATAAATACCTTTTCAATCTTTGTCAAAAACAAGGGTTTGATGCCAACTTCTTTGAATCATTTTTCAACTTTCTTCATCTCTCTTTGCTTCTTCCAATTTTGCAAATTTGATATATTTCGACTTAGTTTCTTACTTTATAACTTATGGAATTTTTTTAATTTTGCATTAAATGCACTCCAACTTCAAAAAGGCTGATAAACACTTTGTAGAATACACTGTAAACCTTAAACTACTCCACAATTCTCCAGATTTGCATATTTTCTACTAGAAACTTCTTCAACATCTTCAAATCGTCGCCATACATCATATATCCTCATGCCACTTCTTGACACCTCTTATATTGAGGGTTTGTTAGATTTCTCAGTCACTGCTCCCCCTAAAACCATTGTTGGGTTTAGTTTCTAGAAGAAGTATCTACAACAGGTGTAGGTACAGATGCATTTGACTCATCCTTATTCTCAGGTTCTTTTTTCTTCCAAATTTTCTCCTTTTTTTTCACTTTAGTAGGATCCACCTTGTTCATAGGTTTGTTCTTTTGTTCCAAATTAGGTGTCTTCTTAGTTTTTCTTCTATAGAATTTTGAAATGTGTCCCATATGGGGAGTGGTGGGGTGGCCCATGTTCCCCCCACCAATAATAATTAAATTTATTTATTTTATTACAAAAAAATTTCATTGTAATTTTATTAATGTTTTTTTTAAGAAAACATTTTTTTTTCAAAAAAATCCAAATTGCATGAATGCTACATGATGACCATACAACCGTCAATTTTTGGCTCATAGTTTTGCTATGGCAGTCATATGGCCATCAAATTTAATGTAGTGATTGTGTTTTTTTCCCTTTGAGGGCAGTTTTCTTTTGGAGGCCATAACTTTTGCCCATAATGTCGAAATCGGGAAAATGAGATATCTTTATTGTAGGTGTAACACACATCATGTTTATGACCAAAATGATTTGCATTCAACCTTGATTTACACTAATTAGCTTTATGTCCAAAAGCATATCATATATAGCAATAGCCTTGAAAAGATTGAGTATTCTACTAGTATTGAATCTTTTCAACATTGTCTGACTTCTACACTCAGTAGCTCTATGCCCAGTATTATTGCAAGCATAGCATTGTCCAACAACCAACATACTGATTCATTCTACTTCTAAATTTAGTTGCCCTATGAACAAATTTATTGCATGAGAAACAAATTCCATTAAAATATGGGTACCTTTGAGCATTAGGTTGTCGAATAGGAATCCTTCTAATATTGCTTCTATAATTATTGATCTACCTTCCATTGCTTTGAGTCTTCCTTTGATTATTCACTTTGTTGGGAACCTGATTTCCCTTTGAAATTTGTCCTTCTTCAAGTCCTAGGCCCCCTTTATCCTAAGCTAGTTTCTAAAATGCAATCAAGTCATCAAGCTTTGTAGTACTTGTCTTAAATTTTTCTTCATGAGCTCTTGCTTTCTCCAAGTCAAATCTTAGTGTTACCACTTCTTGTTCAAGCTTTGTGCATTCATCAAATTTTCTCTGGATTTTGGCTTTCTAACATTATTCAATTCTTTTTTTTTCTTTTTCTTCCACTTGCAGCTTTAGTCTAATGATTTCTTCATTAGCTTTCTTCAATTGATCACTAAATTCTCTATGCCTTTCTTTGAATTTCTTGATTTTCTCTCTTAATTTTCTAATGCATTTATTTGCTTCTTTCAGGTTTTCCTTCAGCGACTCTTTCTCATCTTCACTTTTATCTAGATCCTCAAGAGCAACATGGAACTCCTTAGTTATAGGGATCTCTTCTGATGGAATAAGATACTTTTTATCAACCATGTGTTCAAACTTCAAGATCTTAAGCTGTTAAAATTTTCAAAAGGAATTGAGATCTGATACCAATTGTTGAACACACAGAATACTGAGGGGTGAATCAATATTCTACTAAACCAATTGATTGCTAACCTTCCAATTATTACAATATATCTTGTAGCAGAAGTAAGTAAAAACATGGAAATGAAAATAACATCACACAACTCATAGACACTAGGATTTTTACGTGGAAAACCCAAAGTGGGAAAAACCATGGTGAGGATTAACTCACAATATATTATAAAGAGTTACAAAATATTACATTGCACACTGCCAGGACACACTATCCTTGAAAGGATCATAGTCGGAGTACAAAAGATATGGCTTACCACTAGAATACAGAAAGATATGGCTCACTACCAAGAATGTGAACTAAAAGGAATGCACCTTTTGTGTGCTAAGTATAGTTCCAATTAAGCTCTAGAAAACAAAATTTTTACACTGGTTTGTAGAAACATAACAACTATTAGCAACTTCACAATATCATACTGTTGCATGCATTCACACTATCACACCTTGTCTCCATATGTCTTAACAATATATGAATGTTCCACATATATATATATACAATTACAACTTCATACATCAATTAGGTCAACCTAATTGGATGCAAGCATACTTAAAATAATTTGTCAACCTAAAAAAACTTCTTTAATTTGTCAACCTAAAAAAAAAAAACTTCTTTGGTGCTCAAAACCAAAAATTCAAGACACAATTTAGATTGGCTCGGACCTAAAAAATAAGCCTTCATGAAATGTGCATTGCATGCACAAGTCAACCAAAAGAGAAACACACCAAAAATATAAGCCAAACTTTTGATATTTAAACCTTTCAACTTATTCAACTAAAGTTGTTGATTCCCTTATCATGGCTGCATCTAAGACCCTCAAAAAAAATATCAAAATTATATGAGCTGACATACACTTCAGAGTGATTTCATACCAAATTACCAGATCAAAGTAGCACATACATAGTTTATCGAATGGGCAGATAACCAATCACCAAACAATGTTGACATCAATGACAACAAAGACAACAAAACCAAAGGTGTCCTTCATTCTTCCAATAGTATGAGTCCCATATCACTAAATCTGGGCCATAAAATCCAAAAACACATGAATTATGATTGGATGTTGGTAAATTTTGGATTAATCTTGGAAAGATGCATTAATTAAGGCTTGTGGATGCCAAATAAGGCCAAATAAGGCATAAAAAAGCCTAATTAATTAATAAAACACTAGATTAGTGTGAAAGTGCAAAGGTACACTTTACAATACCCTAAACAAGGATCAACTAGGTCCACTTAGTTTACAAGGGCCCAAAACCTAATGTGAATGCGTTAAACACATTACAACACTAAATAGAGCCATATTAAGCTCAATTTAATAGGGAGGGCCCAACAAGTGCGAAAAATGTAGAGGGATACATTTTTCATCTCTACAATATGGATTACCCATATGCATGGGAATTCCATTCAGGCAAAGAGTTATATATATATATACATACCATGTATATATGTTAGTTGATATGACTATAGATATGCATATGTATGCTGTAAAGATATGTATTGATGAGAAAAGAATGTATCCACACTAATTTTATATTAATATATATATATATATATATATATACACTATATATATATATATATATATATATATATATATATATATATACTCTCTATATATATATATATATATATATATATATATATATACATACATACATATATATACATAGATACACACACTTACATTGATATGCGAATGTGTATTCGATTATTGAATAATGTGTTATATAAACCTGTGAATTGAGATATATATATTTATATATACATATAAACGTATATACATATATACATATATATAGTCTTTATATATATTTGATAATGATAACATTGGATTACTTAATCAACACATAGCATTTAAAGTATAGTCTATGCTAAATAATGCACACAACAAAGTAACAAAGGGTTTAGCATTGTGAAAGTAGTGCATATATATTATCAAGAGTTTCTTTAAACATTTAAAGTGCTTAATGTAAAATATTCATAGCGCTAAGTATAAGCTCTTAGTTATCAATGCTTTCCAACATGTAAACTTGGCTACCAAGACTTTGTCAAACCAAAACAATAGTAAGTGATCATGCACATAAAGAGTGTTGACCAAGTCAAGCAATGAACATTGACCCATATAATATGGTACAAATGATAAATGTGGCGCCAATTGATAAAGGCATGAATCAAATAGAAGTCTATTTCTCATTATGAATTTCTAGAATGGGAAGCATTTTGTAAAATGAAAAATTAGTCAAGCACGTAGCTATGCCAAGTAAGTCAAATTGTAGGAGTAAATTGCCTTGCATTTATGATCAT
The DNA here is from genome assembly GCA_007258455.2 of Sequoia sempervirens. Taxonomy (NCBI): domain Eukaryota; kingdom Viridiplantae; phylum Streptophyta; class Pinopsida; order Cupressales; family Cupressaceae; genus Sequoia; species Sequoia sempervirens. Next base: position 1,317 of record VDFB02373278.1, on the reverse strand, counting down.
CATTCTTGTTGTCTATTTTTGCATCGACTCATTCACTTTGGTTGCATATGTGTTTGATATGCAATGAATTTAGTTGCCACCTTTTCTTTTGATTGCTAAGTTGAACCTCTTGAGATGAGAAGTGTCATTCTTAATGCCCCGTTTCTATCCTTTAGTTATTGATTCCAATGTATAAATAGAGGTGCTCTCAACCACAATAGGGATGCATATTTTCTGTATTCATGATATGCTTTTCTGAGTATTTGTAATCTACATTTTTGAGTTAAGTGAGGTTGAAAGTTGTGAGAGGTATTTAAGAGTTGTGAGAAGGATTATTTGGGGAATTCGTATATTGAATTGAGGAAAGGTTGAGATAGGAATTTGGTTCGATCTTTTGGAGCATTACATAAACATGCATGTTGATTTCTTCTCTCTTATTCTTTTATGTTTGAAATGATTATGTGTTATCGATTGTTTTATTTAGAGGATTATATCATCGTTTATAGGAAAAGATTGCTATATTCTTAAGTGAAGTGGAAAGATTGTTTGTTTTACTCAGTGAAAAGTTATTTATTGCTTGAAGTTTTTGTACATATTGTACATATTAAGGAATAGGTGGTTATAAAGGGAATAGATACTATATTGGGGATATAACTTTCATAGCTAAATTGTTTAAACTAGTTAAGTCTTAGAGTACTATGATTTACTAAGTAGAAGATTTAGTTAAACATAGAGGTAATAGACTATTCTTGGGGTTAGGATAATCCAATGAAGGGGATAGCCTATGCATATATTATGAATGGTCAATATAAATCAAGCTAGGAAGGTGGGTGAAATCTATGGCGTCCACTCAAAGTACTAGGTGATGAATACTTTGGCCAAAGTAGTGTAAGTTTCCACTATTTACACTATTAGTCACTGTGATCTAGGTTTACATACTAGGTTGAGGTATGTCATATATGTAGGTTGTAGCCATTGTGTGATAGATCTAGATATGTAAGACACAACACCAAGCTCAGAAAAGGTCAATATTTATTATGAGGTTACCAAACTAATCTCTTCGTTGAAGGGTAGGCCATTTATCAGTTTGATAGTTGTGCGGGGGACCATAGTTCAAGATTGTTAGAAAACCACTTGAGTGATGCTTCTCCTCATCAGTAGGCAACCAAGATTTGAATGAAGGATTTCTAGGACTATTCGTACTTCTTTTGCTAGTAAGCTCTGTGGAGCCTTGTTTATGTGTTTTGCATCCATTATGATGGAAAGATTATAAAATTGAAATGATATCATGTACTATGTAATCATTACTTTGGAAAGTTGTAATAATTTGATTTAATG
>VDFB02373277.1:0-23352 GCA_007258455.2 Sequoia sempervirens | reverse complement strand
CAATGTCTTATTTTATTTTTATAAACTAAATTGCTGATGAATGTTTGTTGTTTGCAGATGGCTGAGGCAAGGGCGACTGGCAAGGACAATGGTGCATCCAGGCAAGCTGTGATTAAAAAGCTGAGCAAGACATTCATGCCAGAATCAAAATTTATTTCAAAATTGGGCAAGTTGACAGACACCAACTTGGGCTCCGTCAATCTGGAGACCTTCAAGAACAGAATGCTAGGCATTGGAAGTCATCGACCTTCGACTACTTCGCACAACATTGTTCGAAGCGGACTATATGCAACTGCTGGTTTCCCACCAGCCATTCAATGTTCGGAGCTGATGATGCAGTGCACCAACTATTATGAGAAGGATCACCGGTCAATCATGTCACCAGATGGCCAAGTACTAGCTAACCTTACTCCTGCCGCCATTGGTGAAGCTTTCGGGATCCCGGTGCACAGAAGTATGATTTACAAATCCAGAGAGCAAGCTGAACGGATGTATGCTTCTGCTTTTGAGCGATGCATGGAGACAATCAACACCCACTGGATGAGCACTCCCAAGCCTTCTCGAACGAAGTTGCCCAAGCAGATCATAGCGGAGGATTTGAAACAAGAATATTGTGATCTTATCATGATGCTGAGCAGGGTTGGTGGTTGTGCGCAATCATTCATTTTTGAGCCTTGGATGTTTTACTACATCAACCTGGTGCTAGAAGGGAAGGATTATGTCAATTGGGCCGAGATGATAAGTGATAATTTGCATGAGCAGCTCCTAAGCCTCAGACGAACGAAGACGTTCTATATGAGCTCCTACATCATCTATATGTTGGCTCGTATGACGAAGTACAGAGGGATCTCTTACAAGGAACCTGTCGGTTGTGGCTCCCACCAGTTTAAAATATATGATGCTTGTCCACAGTTGCATTTGGCGAGCACAACTCACTACTAGCGTGTCAACGATGCCTTCACCATGCACATCACAAGATTGCTTCAGGAGCGATTACATCACAGAATCTCGAGGGATGCCCAAGAGCTGATTGAAAGGTATGGGTGCTGGTTTATACAGTTTCCAAAATTTTCTTACATTAGGCTGCAAGGTTTTTCATCGTACCCATATAGGCTGCCTAAGTACCCAACAGATAGAGTTTTAATGCTAGAGATATCTAGGCAATTGCTTGCCTTTGATAAGATCCAGAAGAAAAAGAAGAAGGGGGGAATTGAATTCCCAATTGTCATGGGCAACTCGGATGAGGTGTGTCCCTCAATACAGGCAGCTAGAGAGGCTAAAAGTGAACTTCAATTTTATCATTTCTCATATCACACCAGCCGACAGCACTACGACCCACATCATAACATCAAATGGGTACTGTCAGAGGAGTTTAAACATAAAGCCACCATTGAGGATTATTGGGCTGATGCATCGGATGAGATTGAAGTAAGGAGGAGAATGTTCTCTTGGTTGCCGATTACTTTGATCAGGGAGTGTGAAATTGTTCCGGTTCCAGACCAGGTCAATGAGGATATGGACGTTGTCCATCCTGATTATGCAGCAGTGAGGGATACTCCACTCCCACCTCCAGATTGGTCAGAACCTGAGATTGCAGATTTGGATACACTTTCTATTCCTGTCCTGACATTCACTAGGGCATGGGTTGATAGGCGTGTAAGCAGATTAAAGAGTAGGTCAATTGCTTTGACTTACAATATGATGGGAGATCATAGGACACCCACCACTGGCAGAAAGAAACAGATTACACGAGGTCCGGAATCTAGAAAGAAAGAGCTAGTTCGACAGGGGCCTACTCAGCCGGAGCCTCCACGAGTCACAGTTGCATCACCATTGGAGACACGTTCTCCAAGTATACAGGAGGTTTCCTTGTTTGCTGATCAGAGGAATGCACTGAATCAGGTGCAAGTGGTGCAGGATAATATTCAGCCTCCACGGAGAGAGTCGGTTGGCCAGAGCGTCAACGCACCTGGTAGGGCTGATCAGCAGGATGATGAGGGGACTATTACCGACCCTCAGTTTCAGCGAGAGTTAGAGGTGGCTATGAATGATGATGATGATATAGTTTCAAGAGACACTCAGCCACTTGAGGACGATGAGCCTCGCCAGAATGATGAAGAAGTTGAGCAAGTTCGAGAAGTAGAGGCACAGGAACAACAGCCCTTTGATATACAGTATGATGTGCCTGATTGGCTTAAGGATAGAATGAGAAGAAGCCCCAGTGAGGAGATTGATCCAACAGTTGAGATGGAAGAATTTTTGAACAGGATCAGTGCACCTCCACAGAAGAAAAAAGCAAGAAAGTTTTCGAAGATATCCACTGAAGAGGATGGTTCTCGTACTCTTCACGTTGCCGTGCCTCAAGTTGATTGTGACCGAAATGAAGCAGTGCCTGAGAATTATGTGGTCACGACTTTGGAGTTAGGACGCCCCACTGGTGCGCAAATTGTAGAGTGTGATAACTCCTACCTCGCCCTCAAAAATAGGTTATTCAAGAAGGAAGGAAAATATAAGAAGTTGAAAAGAGAACACAAGGCCTTAATTGGATATGTACAGCAGTTGACTCGTTCTCGAGGGCAGGAGATTCCAGTAATAGAGCCTCCAGCGGAGATACCCAGGGAGTCCATCAGTGGCTTGATGGAGTTAGGAAAAATGGCACAGGAGGCGGACAAGTGGGTCACAGGAGTTCATGCTGAGACCGAAAAGTTTATGGAGGACCTTGCTTTTGCTTTTCAGCAGGCCTCTAGTATTTTGGCACGAATAGAGGCAGTTGATCATGCTTGGGGTGATGCTTCTATCTATCAGAGTAAAGTAATTCAGCATCTTGAGGCATTGAGGCATGTTCCGTTGCGATTGCTGATTGACGGAGGTGTCATTCAGGAGAATGACAGATATGACTTCTCTAGATGGTATTCCTCAGCGATCACGGGGCGTGGCTTCTTCGATGCGGCACAGGCGGATTCAGCCAGGGTACATAAGGCCATGGCCAATACCATTGATGGAGTTCAGAATACCTTTGAGGCCATATTTGCTAAGCAGTTGAATCCAGATGAAGTAAATGTTGATAATTTGAGGGGTTTGCTGGTGCCTTTCTTTTCAGATGTTAAGACCTTTGTACAAGATGATTTCGAGAATACTTCTACTTTCTCCGCCTTGATCCAGAGCACGCAGGATTCCTTGATTGCTTGGAGAAAGTCTTGTACAAGGCATGAGCATTCAGTCACGATGTTAGAGTTTCAGCTAGATTGTGTTCCACCCATTTCAGTTCAAGAAGTTGAGGCTGTGCTTGGCAGATTTGTTGAGTTTGCAGTCAGAGAAAAGGCAAATGGGAACGCAATACTGGACAAGGATCTTCTAGAAGACTGATTGTGGGCATTTATTGCCTTTACTATTTTTGGGAGTGAGTGGGAATCTTTGATTCATTTAATGTACCACTCCCTATTCTGGTAGTTTTTAGGGTTAGGGCTGAGGTGGCACGATTCTAGCCACTCTATTAATTGTAACCCTAGCCGTCTTTTGGGACTGGGCTAGCTATATAAAGGGGGAGTCCCCCTCATTTGTATATCATTAGACAGTAGACATTAGAGATTGGACATTAGAATTAGAGCTAGAGAGTAGAGCATAGTAGAGCATTGTAGACATTTTGCATATTGGAGAAGAAAGAAAGTTTTCCCTTTGAAAACTTTGTGGAGATTGTTGTGTAACACTTTTCATGATAATAGATCTTTTCATTGATGGTGGAATTCGTCTTGTCATGAATAGCTAGCAAGGTCTCTTCTTCCTTTCGTATCCAAGTAGCGTAATTTTCATGCAAGTAGTTTACTTTGATGTGTGGTGGTTTTATTGAGGTAACTTCTTTCTATTCCATACCACTAGCGGCTTGTTGATGATAAGTTCGCCTTGTGTGGTCGACTGGAAATTATCTTGAGTTTAACTTCAATTGTGATTTGTATGCTTATATGTGTCGTTGTGATGGTGTTTGTATGCTAAATCATAATTTGAACATCCTTCGCTATCCCTTTGAAGATTGCACCGATTTTACTGAGGCTGTCCGACGTGAGGCTAGGTGAAATTTGGTTGAAGTCTATTGAAACGAAGCTCCACATATCTTGCATTTAGAATAGAATATATGTTTCTTATGCCCTATACTCTTTGCTTTCCACATATTTCTAATTAGTTTTAGGAAAACGAACTATATTGCCAAATCATACACGCAAGAATCCCTTTCAAAGCATACACCGACTGTTAACTGCAAGAAGTCTGAACAATTATGTAAGTCCCCTCGTAAGAACACAGCAATACACATCAACCAAACTGGGTCTATTCGCACTTAAGGAACCTTGGAGTTGAAAACATGATCTTACTCGCAATCTTAGCATGTTGAATACTTTGTTCAAGAGGGAATAGGGTATCCGTTGGGAAACTTTGTTCCGCTGTTTGGTGCGGTCACGAAAAACACATCAACACCACTCCCCCCTATAAGGTGGTCTGAGCCTAAGATGGGTGACCTAGCAACATTCATGCGGCCTGTTTTCAAGTATTCTCAATGGTGGATAGTTCGGCAGGTAGAAACTCTAAGGCAAAGAAATGTGCAATTCACATATGAATTGATGGGCGATACAGAGTCCTGTTCTTCAAATGCCGGTGCATCTCATGGAGATGGGCCAACAGATGCCGCCAACTTGGGAAAGAGGAAAGAAATTGGTAAATCTGCAAAACAAGACAAGGTTAAAATGATAGATGAAGGACCTTCTCGGAAGAAGCACAAATTCAGACCTCTTCAGTCGGCCACTTCTAGAAATATAGAAGAAATACTCGCCATGGATAAAGAGTCTTTGGAGAATGTCAGGATTCCTTCCCCAGTCAGAGATGTGGAGCCAATACAACTGGAGGACGATGCTCAACCTTCTCCTACAGGCACCGAGATCCTAGAATCAGACAATGATGTAGATATTATGGATGGAGAATTCGAGGAAGGAATGATTTCCGCCCTCAAAGGAACCCAAGAGGACCCATCTGTGCAGGAAATTCCAAATATGCAAGAACTTCATAATATGCCAAAGATTCAGGAAGAGCAAGAAGTGCGAGATATTCAAGAAGTCCAAGGTCAACAGGAGGACAGAATTGAGCAACCAACCATCCTAGAGTGGCTAAAAGAAAGATTAAAGAGAAAGGCGCCAGTAGAGGTTCCTGAAGAAGATGATGCCACAGACTTCTTGGCAAGGCTAGAGCAAACTGCCATAAGAAAGAAAGCCAGAAAATTTTCTACCATCCAAAGGGATGAGGTTGGTAATCGCACAGTGCAAGTTGCAGTACCTACAGCCGATAAGTTCCAAGATGAGATTGCCCCGGATGAATACGCCATCACGACCATTGACATGGGTCCAACAACGAAAGAGCAAGAAGTCGAGGACTTAGACAATTTCGTTGCCACCATCAAGTCTAGGCTGGAAAGGGAAGTGGCCAAGAAAAAGGAATATAAAAAAGAGATTGAGCGCCTAAAAAATTACATCCAGCACTTGACCAAGCCACTAAATGAAGGTGACCAAGCAGCGCTTCTACCTCCAAACTCTTCACTAGAACCAATCCGAAATTTTGAAGAAGATTTGACTACAACAAGAGAGGCTAAGGATTGGATGGATGGAAGGAAAGAAGAGGCAATGGTGTTCGCGGAAAAGCTGGCATGTGTGTATGAGCAGGCTTCCTTTTTGCTGTCACGAGTTGCAGGCTTAGCGGAATCATGGGATGGCCTCGAAAATATTCAGAATAAGATTATCCCATGTATTCGAGAATTGAAGGGCATCTCGAAGCAAAAGTTGATTGATGACGTGATCATTGAGGCTGGAGCTACATATGATTTCGGTGGCTGGTACTATGCTCTGATTTCACGGAGAGAAGTCTTGGAAAGGGTGAAGCAAGATAGCATCAAAGCTGAAGAGATGGCAAAGGAGATTCGGAACAAAATTTACCAAATGGCTGCAGATATACTTGACCGAGATATTATTCGAAAGAAACATTTGCGGCCAAAGAATTTAAAAGAACAAGTGCAGAGAATTTTCTCCACTGTCTCCGGGCCAATCATGAAAGAAAACTTCACCAGGGTATTCAACTTCATGACCGTTAGAAACACTTTCTTGCTACAGGAACCAGAATGGGCGACCACTTTTGCAGAATGTGCTAAGAGCTTGGACTTGCTGGAATACAACGTCAACGCGCTGCCAAACATTGCCATGGAGGAGGTCAGCTTGATCGTGTCCAGATTCACCGAATGCAATGCCACACAAGTGGATAAGGATGCAACTCCAGATGTCTGAGGTGCTCTCCAGTTAACTGGTTGATGTTTTGGAAACCCTAATTAGGGTTTAGTCATGTTAAATTTAGGCCATTGATTTCATTTCAATCTTGGCCATTCATTGTAATTCAGAAGTGCTATATAAACCCCCCCCCACTCTCTTTCATTTCATTAGAAGAATTAGAATTCATTAGAAGGCATTAGAGATTATAGAAGTTAGATCAGATTCAAGAGAATTAGATTGTAGAGAATAAGAGAGAGTTTTATGAGATTGTTGTGAAAACACTATTTTGATAATAAAGTTCATCATGCATGAGGTGCCTTTGAATCCTTGATTGTCAAATGGTTGCATGGTCGCATATTCTCTTTCTCATTCAGTAAATTTGAATTAGAATTTAAATGTATGTTAAAAGAATGACAGATTGATAACGAAGAACAGTGAAACCTAGCTCATACTTTCTTTGAGTGGATGCTTTTCACTCAATGTGTAAAGTTAGGCTGAGCTTTATTGTGGATGCTTAACTTCTGTTTGGATAATTATTGTTCGACTTGATGGTAGTTATTCATTACGTGAAAATCATAAGCACATTCCCAGAAGATTGCACTTGCTTTGTGTAGTTGTCATCTAACGTGGCGAAGCAGAGTCTTGTCTATTTGGTTTCATTCAATCTTTGTCGTCTCTTGATTTCTTAGGAATAGCATAGGATCTCTAAAAACCCTTACTCTTTTTTTACTTTTTTTTTTATTTTATAAAGTCAGAAAATCCAAAATGATACTGTATTTATGTCTCTGCTTTCCCGAGTAACTTGCAAAAGTAAATCCCAATTGTGCCCCCAGCAAATCACATCAAAACCACAAAGCTTATCCGCACTCATCTTAAACATTGGAATTACCATATGATCTTACTTGCAATCTTAGCATATAAGGTAGTTTTTCAAGAGGGGATAGAGCGTCTTTGACACTTTATTCTAGAATGTTTGTTGTGTCATAAAACACTCATCAACACTACAAAAAGTGAATAATGAAATGTAAAGCCTTCTTAAATAAATTTTGAGGATAAATAAAATGCTTTATTCTCTGCTTTAAAACTTTCGAAGCCAATCTTGAGTAGGTTCATTGAATGTGGACACTTTTTGACTAATGCATGATGAAAACTAAAAAATTTACTAAGGCATTGAGCCTTGGGAACCCTTCTTGGCTAGAAGCGCTTTTCCTCTCCAAATTTAGCCAATTTTCTTGAAATTTAACTTCTCCTTGATTTTGACCTTAGTTTGATCTTGATTTCCAGAAGCTCGGTGAATCTTATGGGCTAACTAAATGATCCACCGTGGAGCCTGAGTGAATATGACGAAGTTGTCTTAGAGGCTGCTTTTGATAAAAACATCATTTTGACCCTCAAAATCATGGGCGCCCCTAGCTACTTGGGGTGCCCAGGCTTACTAGTGTTAGCCATTTTTTTCACATTTTCCAATTTCTTGCTTGTTTTCTCATTTTCTAATGATTTCACAATTCTGGATGATCCGGAGGTCTGAAAAACTAATGGTTGGACTCACGAGATAGCCTAATGAATTCTGAGGGGGGCCTCCTAGGAATGATATTTCTTGAAAAACTGCTTTTAGGGCCTCAAAAGCTTAGGCGCCTATCTCCTCCTGGGGTGCCCATGGCTTTCAGACTTAGAATTTTCTTGAAATTTTCATTTTGCTTTTGACTTCATCCCTTTGCTTTGTCTTCGATATCTATTGACTGCCAACTCTGATGGACTTGCTGATGATTGCGTTGGAGAGCTGCTTCAAAACTGAAGGAGACATATGGAGATTGCAGTTGCAAATTTGATGTTTTAGACCTACAAATTCTTGAGTGCCTATCTCCTTCTGGGGTGCCTAGAATTCCAAACTTAGCCATGTTTGACTCTTTTTCAACCCTCTTTCTTGAAGTCTCATGTTATGCCCTTTGTTTGATCTGAATTTGCTGACAGCTGAATGATCTCACAATTTTGTTGAGATATTCATTGCGTAGCTGGCAGGATTCTGAAGAGATTGACTGATCTAGAAAACCCTAATTGTTGGATTTGAGCCTCCAAAACCCTAGGCGCGTATCTCCTCTTAGGGCGCCCAAAATTCCTAGACTTAGAATATTTTCTAAGTTTTTCATGATTTTGCATTCTGCTACTTTGTCAAGCCCTCTGTTCAATCTCGAATTCCGGAAAACTGAATGATCAGATGATTGTGCTGATGGATTCACCACAGAGCCGAGAAGATTCTGAACAACATTTTCTAGAGTGAGAAAACCCTAATTCTATTGTTTAACCTCTTGAAAGACTAGGTGCCTATTTCCTCCTAGGGCGCCCATGCTTGGTAGACTTAGAATATTTTGCATATTTCAACTTTTCCCTTCATTCCATGTGTTCACCATTGCTTCAACTGTCAAAGACTAAAAATTTTCTAAGGCATGAGCATCTAGGCACCTAGATTGAACTAGGGCACTTGAGCTTTCCAGACTTAGTCAAAATTTGGCATTTTTCAACTTTCACAGCCTCCCTCTTCCATTCTTCATTCTACGTGCACGTTCATCGTTTCTCATCTTCTGTTCAATGCTTGAATGTTTGAATTTGACACCTGCCAGTTGACTAAGCTCCATTAATGACCTTGGAGCTCCTAAAAAAGCAAAATAGACCCACCAAGGAAAAACTGATCTTTTGAAAATTTTGACAGGAACAACCTGATGAGTAAGTATTTTAAGCCAATCAAAATCAGTTTGAACCCTGCAAGCCAAACTTTTTATTTTTAGAAAGTTTCTAAAAATAGAAATTTTCCTAAGATTTAGGATTGATAAATGAAGATCTGGTTTTTGTAGACTTGGTCACTCTGAGCAGACCCGGATCGTCAGATTTTGAAAATTTTGTTTTTGGCCCTCATGCAAGACATGCAAATTCCCAATTTTGACCTTTTTTGACAATTTTAACAAGACTTTTGACAATTTCTTCAAAATACCAAAGTGTAGCAAAAATTTTAATTTGGGGTACAACAATTGGCTCTGTCTGGGGACCATGTCAGATACTTACAGCATAGGAGAACCAAAGAATCTCTGGACTTTTAAGCATAGACCAATGCCTTATCCATTGGGTATCAGAGTTAGCAACATTTCCTAATCACCTATTACAAGACTTTCCCTAAGTCACCTATGACAAGACTTCCTAGAATCACCTAATAGTTGGAATTTCCTAAAAATACCTAAAACATGAAGAAACTATTATGGAAAGGGGAAACACAACATAACGAACACATCACGGAAAGGGTAAACACAACATAACAAACACATCACGAAAAGGGGAAACACATCACAAAAACAAAAAGAAAATTACTACATCTCCAAAGGATGTCATTTATGCTTGAAAGGCTTCACTTCTCTTCTCCTGGGTATTGTAGGAGACAAATCTTTCGAGATGAAGGTTTTTAGATCTTCATACGTCCAAGCAAAGGCACCTTGCAAAAGTCAAAATATGGCGCAGAGAGGGAAGCAAATACCACTAAGGCATTGGTTTTGCTATTGTTCATCTTCGGGATGTCTCTTTCATCGAATTCTTCAAACCAATTGATTGCATTCCAAACTCTGTTTCTATAATGCCACAGGTGATCCATTCTGACCTGGAAATATCCTTTGATTGGCTCGTCAATCAGCTCTACATCCCCTTTAACACATAGGAGTTCAATTCCCATGTCTTCGGCATTTTTGAGGCCTAACAAAAGTGCCTCTTTTTCAGCTTTAGTGAATTCCAACTGCAGGAAATGTGCAAATTGGTGCAACTGTCCTTTAGGGGAGATGATTCCTTGGCTTCTAAACCTGCTATTAAATAACCCCCATTGAACTGCATTGTCCATAACTTTGTATCCTCTATCAATCTCCTTTTTGGACAAGTAATGTTCTGGTCTTCATTTTCTATCTCTGACGTCACATAATTACCAAGACTCGTTCCTTGATATAGAATTTGGGCTGGGGGTTTTGGGATTTTCACCACCATGAATCAGGATTTGGGCTCAGGTTCTATCTTGATTTTTCCCTCCTTCACAGGAATGGTCATAGACGACCAATCTAACTGCATCACACCACCAAGATCTCTACAGAAGCTCCGGCTCAACAACATCCCGTAACTGGCTAGAATGTCAACCACTAGGATATTCATCACTAACCTTTTCTCCAGACAAGCCGCCAACCTTACTTGAGTGTCTTTCAATTGTCCGACCAACGCCACTGACTTAGACTCAAGTGAATAATATTCATTTAGTGTCTTAGTGCACGAAAGTCCTAATGCGTTCATCACTTCTAGAAGCATGATGTTGTCTGAAGCTCCTGAATCTATAATGCAGTTGCTCAATTTAAATCCTCCTATATATAGGGATATATAGAAAGGTTTGGGCTTTTCTTCCATTGGCACGGATGATTCGAGCAATGTAGGCTGAATTGAACCTTCTTTCTTTACATGTATTATTATGTCCAGCTGCTCAAGATGATCACGAAGGTACTCCAACTGCGAAATTTTAACCTTGGTCTTCATCATGGAATTTACAATGTCAAAATTGGCTGGAGATGGGTCTTGAGCAATCGCTTCTTTAACTTGTTCTTTAGCTCTCTACCTCTCTTCTTCTTCCTTTTGCACTTGCAAGTGCAGAGCACTTGTAAACATAGGCAAAGAGTTTCTTCTGTGATTTGCTGCAAGAGAGTAGTGGTGTAGGTATTCTTCTTCTTTAATAACAAGTTCACTTTGAAAGTATCCCGAAGCAGAGTCGCCATCGAAATTGTCCGTTTGTGGTAAGACAACATTTGAACTTGGTGTAGGGACAAAACTGGAACTAGGTGCAGCATCAACATATCCCATGATTTGGTTCATTCTTAAGTTCTTGGGACATGTAGTACCGATATGTGCATCAATATCATGGAAAGAACAAAATACTGCATTTTGTGTAGCTTCAACTATTGGTCTTGGTGGAGGTGTTGGCAACCGTGGCCTATAATTATTGAAAGGCTGAAAATTATTCCTCTTTGGCTGGTACTGCTATTGAGGTTGATACTATTGTTGAGGTTGATATTGTGGTGGTGGTAGTGCAAGCATCTCATTGACTACCTTTTGTAGTTGTGGATCTGTAGAACTCTGAACTAGAGGCTTGATTGAATCCTTCTTCATCTTTCCAGAAATGATCATATTATCCTCCAGCTCGATGGCGTGTTCTTGTGCATCCATCAATTCTATTTCTTTCTCCATCTTTAGGAAGAAGGCTATCTCTGATGGAAGAGCATTTATGAAGCAGCTCATCAGAATCTTCGGTGATGGATTAAGTGTAGAAGGAAATCGTGTAACAAGACGATTAAATCTTGCTACAAACTCCCTCATGGGCTCGTTGTGCTCCATCTTTGAATTTGCAAGTTGGGAAAACAACAAATGATTGTCTTCAACGGGCTTGAATCTTGCCAAGAATTTCTCACTCATAGTTGCCCAGCTTGTAATAATGCCCCGCTCCAGGTGATTGAACCAGTCGGCAGCATTTCCCACAAGAGTCTCCACAAAGAGACGCACTGCGATGTCTTCATGTGCCATGTGCAAGATGGCGTAGGTTGTTGAGAAGGCGGAAAGATGACCATCAGGATGTTGAGTTCCATCGCCGTGAAACCGTGGAAAGTGCTTGCTTGACCCTTTAGGTAACTCATGATATTCCCGCAAAGCCAAAGGTCCAATGTTGTTACCCCAAGGTAATGGGGGTGGACGTCTCAAATTCTTGCCAGCATTATTGTTGTTATCACCCATTGTTTTTGGTTGGATCACCCAATAGGGCGCCAGAAAACTGTTGGCATTTCAATTCACACCTCTAGAATGCGGATTAGAAATGGACAGCTATGCACAAATAAATTGCTCTTCGAATTAGGAGGGGAAGCTCCCTCTTTGTTGATGTTGCTTAAAAGAAAGTAAACTAAACTAATTTGCCAATCTTTTTGTTCAGCTAAGAGCACAAGGTTATAAAACTCAAGCATCATAGCTGACATTTTCTCTTTTAGAAGTTCAACTATGACTAAGCCTACTCTAATGGCATTTTTAACTTCTCAAGTAAACACTGAGCAAGAGAGTTAGAAATAAACAAGGAAGGATTCTTTGACATAAGTACTTAAATAAACTTTCTCTCAATGCACATCTACTTACTTTCAATGCAAGCTGAAATAGAGATCATATAAGCATAACACATAAAACAGAAATTTGAGACATTATATCAGGGCAAAGTAGGCACAAGACTTTATTTTCTCAAATCTCAAGAACAAAAGATTACACTTTTGGGACAGCAGGATTGTAGCAAAATAGGCTTATAGTTTAGCCATCAAACCAAAATACATTGACACAAGACACATGCACTGAACAATAACTTGCAGCTAAAGAGGCATACAAGCTTGCTCTTACACTAAATGAACATGAAACTGAACAATAACAACTTGCAGGCAAAATAGGCTCAGCAATTTTCTATCACAATAACCATTAAAAATAAATGGGCAAGGCTGCCCTTATTTATACACAAGCAAAAGAGTAGGGAACCCTAAAATCTCCTTGCTTCTACAACTAAGACTTGCCAACATGCAAGCTTTATTTCTAAAACTAAAACAAGACAAGCATCTAAAAACCTATGAAAACAAAAAAATAAGGAAAGGCCAACTATTACGTCTTGATTTCTTTTCTCCTTTAAAGAGTGGATAAGAATGAGACAAGAATAGAAAGAAAGAATGAGATAAGAATGGGAAGAAAGCTGGGAGAAAGTTGGTGCTTTAAATCTCAACCATATCTGCTAAAAAGTTGGAAACTGTAAATTTGTCAGGACCACCAATACTATCTATAGCAAAATTCCGCTTTACAAGGATCTCTTCACCTTCTGCAATTGAACTTAGGGAATCTTTGACCTCTTCAGCTGCTTTATGAGTTCTATTCTTGAAAAACATTGCTGCCCCAAAAAATGACTCACTAATTGATAACTTAGCGGCTCTACAACTTTATGCTTCTCACATTTCTCTCGATTCTCCAATGGAAGAGTATTGTACAACTCTTTTCCAATACTTGTCCTTTTGCTCATATCACACCTTTTCACGCTCTTCAGCTGAGATGATGAAGTTTTTTGTCCATGGTGGTGTTCGAAAAGCACTTCTCAACATCGTCCAGCTTGAGGCTGCAAGATACAATACTAGTTTGGTTCTGAATCCCATGAGAGAGTACTGCATGCTGAAAAACTTGAATTTTAACAGTAAACTCGACTATGTTCAGACACCTTTTATGCAAATGGCTGAAAATTGAAGGCTAATTTCTCTTGAAAAAGCAATTTTCTTGAAAAATGTTGGGACCTGGGTTTCGTAGAGAACTTCGTTTTAAGAGGACCCAAATCGTCTATTTTGGAAAATACTGAAGGCTGGTCAAAAAACCAGAAACCCTAAAATTTTAGGACTTTCATCAAAAAAGCTGAGAGCTAGGTTTTGTGTAGAATCACGTTTTGGATGAACACAATTGATCAAATTTTGAAAATACTGAAGATTTCGTGGACATGTATGGAAAAAGCAGGGTCTTGAAAAATATAAAATTTTCCAAAGTTGTAGAAAATTGAAAACCAAGCTGACCCAAATTGTTGAAATTTGAAAGTATTGACCCCCTTCTTCTGAAAATCGATGCGCTGGAGAAATAAAGTATGAAAAAGTGAGCTCCTTTGTGTGTTGATCCAGAAAATATGAAGAATTGTGAAAAAGCACCACGTTTTGGCTCTCAAATCCTAGAAAGAATAAAATTTTATGTCTCCTCCTCTCATGCTCTTAGATGCCAACCTTCAAAAAGTGAATAATGAAATCCAAAGCCTTCTTAAATAAGTTTTGAGGATAAATAAAATGCGTTATTCTCTGCTTTAAAACTTTTGAAGCCAATCCTAAGCAAGTTCATTGAATGTGGACACTTTTTGACTAATGCATGATGAAAACTGAAAAATCTACTAAGGCATTGAGCCTTGGGCACCCTTCTTGGCTAGAAGCACTTTTCCTCTCTAGACTTAGCCAATTTTCTTGAAATTTAACTTTTGCTTGATTTTGACCTCAGTTTGATCCTGATTTCCGGAAGCTCAGTGAATCCTATGAGCTAGCTAAATAATCCATCGTGAAGCCTGAGTGAATCTAACGGAGTTTTCTTGAGGTTGCTTCTGATAAAAACATCATTTTGACCCTCAAAATCATGGGCTCCCCTAGCTACCTAGGGCACCCAGGCTAACCAGTGTTAGCCATTTTTTCACATTTTCCAATTTCTTGCTTGTTTTCTCATTTTCTTATGATTTCACAATTTTAGATGATCTGGAGGTCCGATGAACTGATAGCTAGACTTGTTGGATAGCTTGATGAATTCTAAGAGGGGTCTCTTGGGAATGATATTTCCTAAAAACTACTTTTAGGGCCTCAAAAGCTTGGGCGCCTATCTCCTCCTAGGGCGCCCATGGCTTTTAGACTTAAAATCTTCTTGAAATTTTCATTTTGCTTTTGACTTCATCCCTTCACTCTGTCTTCAATATTTGTTGACTGCCAACTTCGATGGACTTGTTGGTGATTGCGTTTGAGAGCTACTTCAAAATTGAAGGAGACACGTTGGAGACTGCAGCTGCAAATTTGATGTTTTAGACCTTCAAATACTTGGGCACCTAGAATTCCATACTTAGCCATTTTTTACTCTTTTTCAACCCTCATTCTTTAAGTCTCATGTTATGCCCTGTTTGATCTGAATTTGCGGACAGCTAAATGATCTAATGATTTTGCTGAGATATCCATTGCGTAGCTGGCAAGATTCTAAAGAGATTGACTGATCTGTAAAACCCTAATTGTTAGATTTGAGCCTCCAAAACCCCAGGCGCCTATCTCCTCTTAGGGTGCCCAGGATTCCTAGAGTTAGAATATTTTCTAAGTTTTTCAAGATTTGCATTCTACTACTTTGGCAAGCCCTCTCTATTCAATCTCAAATTTTGGCTGACTGAATGATCAGATGACTATGCTGATATATTCACTGCAGAGCCAGGAAGATTTTGAACAACATTGTCTGCAGTGAGCAAACCCTAATTCTATTGTTTAACCTCTTGAAAGACTAGGCGCCTATCTCCTCCTGGGGCGCCCATGCATGGTAGACTTATAATATTTTGCATATTTCAACTTTTCCCTTCGTTCCACATGTTTTTCATTGCTTTGACTGCTAGAGACTAAAAATTTTCCAAGGCATGAGCATCTAGGCACCTAGACTGAGCTAGGGCACCTGTGCTTTCCAAACTTAGTCAAAATTTGGCATTTTTCAACTTTCTCAGCCTCTCTCTTCCATTCTTCATTCTACATGCACACTCATCATTTCTCATCTTTTGTTCAGTGCTTGAATGTTTGAATCTAACACCTGGCAGTTGACTGATCTCCATTAATGACCTTGGAGCTCCTAAAAAAGCTTCTGAAAAAACAAAATAGACCCACCATGGCAAAATTGATCTTTTGACGATTTTGACAAGACTAGCCTAATGAGGAAGTATTTTAAGCCAATAAAAATCAGTTTGAACCATGGAAGCCAAACTTTCTATTTTTAGAAAATTTTACCTACATCCATTTGAGAAGAAACCCAAAAAAACCCAAAAAATGATCTATTTTTAGAAAGTTTCTAAAAATAGAATTTTCCTAAGATTTAGGACTGAAAAACAGAGATCTGGGTTTTGTAGACTTAGTCACTTTGAGTAGACCCCAATCATCAGATTTTAAAAATTTTGTGTTTTTAGGCCTCATGCAAGACATGCAAATTCCAAATTTTGACCTTTTTTGACAATTTGAACAAGACTTTTGACCATTTCTTCAAAATGCCTAAGTGTAGCAAAAATTTTAATTTGGGGTACAACATTTAGCTTATCATAGGTTTTGCAAGATTGGGACACTTGGTGGCATCTTGCTTTATCTTTCCGTGAGCAAGTTTTATCTCTCTTTTCTTGTACACTTTTCAAAGTCAACGAGAATGAGAAATTTGTTACAATCTTATCTTATATTTCACATGTTATTTTCTATTGAGTTGCAAAAAATAAAAATAGAGACAAATGTATCCATCTCATTCGTTGATCCCAAAATGGATGTTTTAGAAAGAGCATTAAAACCTTTTCAATCATTGTGTTTTCAAATGTCATGATATGGTGACAAATGTCATCATTTCAAATTGTTGCTCCCTAGAGTTTTTTTGCTACAAATTGCAAGGACATTCTTTTTCTTTCACCCTAAAAGGAGTGAACCGCCACATGGTGCCTCTTTTCTGCATTTGCTCATAGAGAATTTCATGATGCAACTTGGATGTATTTAATTTCTCTCTTATAAGCCATTGATTATATGATAAGTGCCATCCACTCATCGAATGATTTCATTTCCTCTAAAGTCTCCTCTCTATCTTTATTGAATGCAAGTGCATGAGGGTGTTACAAGTGTTATATTCATGTTGTGGCATGCCATAGATGGTGTTTTGTAATGTCCCCTTTTTGGACATACTTAGATTTTTCCCTGAAATCACAATTTAAGAGTAAGAAGTATATCTTGTTAAATTACAACTTCCAATGAATCCAACTTTAACCCTGTAATAATGTTAGCCAATGATTCATAACGTAATATAATTAATTGATCATTTGTATTGTTACATCTACTACATTATTTGACAATTACACACACACACACACACTGGTGTTTTGTAATGTCCCCTTTTTGGACATACTTAGATTTTTCCCTGAAATCACAATTTAAGAGTAAGAAGTATATCTTGTTAAATTACAACTTCCAATAAATCCAATTTTAACCCTGTAATAATGTTAGCCAATGATTCATAACGTAATATAATTAATTGATCATTTGTATTGTTACATCTACTACATTATTTGACAATTACACACACACACACACACTGGTGTTTTGTAATGTCCCCTTTTTGGACATACTTAGATTTTTCCCTGAAATCACAATTTAAGAGTAAGAAGTATATCTTGTTAAATTACAACTTCCAATAAATCCAATTTTAACCCTGTAATAATGTTAGCCAATGATTCATAACGTAATATAATTAATTGATCATTTGTATTGTTACATCTACTACATTATTTGACAATTACACACACACACACAGACACACACACACACACACAGACACACACACACACAGGTGTTTTGTAATGTCCCCTTTTTGGACATACTTAGATTTTTCCCTGAAATCACAATTTAAGAGTAAGTAGTATATCTTGTTAAATTACAACTTCCAATAAATCCAATTTTAACCCTATAATAATGTTAGCCAATGATTCATAACGTAATATAATTAATTGATCATTTGTATTGTTACATCTACTACATTATTTGACAATTACACACACACACACACATATTGATCTAGATGAGTAACTCACAATGCCGATTCTAAATTATTATCCCCTCAATAATCAATCATTGGGGAAGATTAGAGAAGGAACCTCAATAGGGTGCTAGGAGTCTTTCCTACTTCTAAGCCCAAGGGTGGATAGTCAACCCCCTTGTCTATTTAGCAAGGAATCTCTCCCCCCCTTCATGTACTTCCAACTCTTCTTCCCATGAACAAACTATATTTATATTGTTAATGCAGTATGAATTACAACTCCTATGAGGTTCTATTGATGGAGATGCCCAATTCGACTGGTAGCACAACAAGTGTTGCCTTAACTAATGTTTAAGGCATGCCAACACTCAATGCCTATAGCCTAGTTTTGTTGGGAAGCTTGGAGATTGATAAAGAATGATGAATAAGTTGCTGCCAAAGAATTGCTCACTGAACTATGTCTTCTTGCTCCAAAAGGACCTATGTTGCTTGTCAAAGTGCTTGGTCCATGAAAACCAAAGGATGGGATACACCTATAGATCACACTTGCTAAAGATAATGTGAAATGGCACTACCATAGCAAGGTGGAGTCTACTTTCTAGCAATCCTATCCTTGAGATATACTCATCAAACCCAGATATTAGACTTGAAAAATGTCTAGAAATTCAATTAGCACAATGGCAACCTAGAATATGGATTGTGAAATGAGGCGAGGGTTTGCATCCTATCTCAAATCTGCTAAATGATGGGTTTCATCCTCATAGCAATTCGCTAGAAATTACCAATTGCATAATTTAATGATGACCATGGATACCCAAAAGACAAATTGAAACTTCCAATTATACCTTCTTTGTTTAGGACCCATGGGTCCTATAATTGGGCACCAAGATTCAAAATTATTATTATTATTTGTGTTGAGAAACACTATTTTAAACAATAATACTAGTGGGAAAAAGGGGACATGACACTCCCACCAAATATGTTATAAATGTTGGCTTCTTATTTGGAGGTCTAAAACCATAGCATGGTTGGTGTGATCCTTTACTTCCCCTTTTCAATATGATTATGATAAGAGAAGAGTGAGGGGGAAAATCTAGCACAAAAAAGGATCAAGGCAAGAGCATGAAAAAGATCTCTGGAAGCTCACAATGAACTTTACAAGGCATATTTGAGGTGTTACATTGTTTCTCACCCCATAGCTTGCCACAACAGATACTAGTTTTGCCACTTTGGAAAGGAAAATAAATTTGATACAATTACATTATTTCACTAAAATTCAACTTTGGTAATGTGGAAATTACAACACAAAGACTTAGAGAAAAATCAAGGGGGAGGTGGGGATTGAGTCACTTATGGGCAAGAAGATCCACCAAAAGGAGGCATTGGAGGACAAGGAAGCAGAGACCTACATGGTCAATGAAATTCAGGCGATTCTCTACCACTCTAAAGTTGTTTCTGCCGATTCCTCTACACCTATGTAGTAGTCAGTGCCTCTCTACTTGTTCAACAAGACCATCATGGAAAATCTTGTCAATCTAGAGATGAGGATTACATACAAGAATTATGTCATTGAGAAGTGGTTTGAGAGCAGCCTTCAACTATACAATATTTTTACAAAATGATACAATCTTATATCCTTTGCACAATTTGATTTTAAATAGAGATATGATATGATTTGATTTTAATCAGAGATACAATATGATTTTATTTGGCATATCTTATTTTTAAATGATCTAGGGCGGCTCAAACTTATTTACTAGCAATCAAAATTTGTTTATCGGCCAAAAGAAAATTGCTTGATGACATGAGACTTGTTTCCAATGAAAATCTCATACATAATATAGTTTATTGGCTAATTAAATTAGTATGGATACCTTAAATACGATTATCTAGAAGACACTGAGAGATATCAATCTTGAGGGACCTTTATCAGACTTGTCATATAGGTTTGATAGGTGCCTCAAGATTGATATATCTCAGCATCTTTTAAATAGATTTATTTAAGATATATATAATGATGAAACACATAGTTATACTAAGAGGGGGGGTGAATCAGTATAATAATGATCTTTTACTTTTCACAACTTAATCAACCACAACAGTAGTACTTTAAAATTTAATCATCAACAACAATAACACACATGCAAGATCTAGCAATTAAGAACATAGGATATCCAATAAACACACAATTTACGTGGAAACCCTTGCGGGAGAAGACCACGGCAAAATATTGCTTATATATATAGATCTTCATAGGCTCCAACCTACTTCTCTTACAAACTTCTTTTGTAGGCACCGACCCACTAGAGACACCAATCCCCGCTTATAGAATTTGTAGGCAGCAACCCACTAGAGACATCAATCCCCACAAATGAGCACCAACTCAGCAAGAGACACCAATCTCTTCTTGATAGGCACCAACCTCCAAATTATTCAATGGATGAGATAGTTTACTTCTCCATACAAATCTGATCACAACTTATGATTCTTAATAATGTTAGTATTTCCTTTGCAAATCAGATCCACACACATACACTTTCCTTCACAAATTTTATTCAAATGATGCATACCCTTCTTTCACCAAACGGATCACATACATGGCAATGAATTCCTTTGTATACTGTCTTAAAATCTGCTCTAATTTTCTTTACATAAATCTGCTCATAGATTCAAATCAGATCCTTTGAATTCCTTTGGATCTGTTAGTCTTTCCTTTGCAAATCAGATCCTCATGCATACACTTTCCTTCACAAATTTGATTCAAATGATGCATACTCTTCTTTCACAAAATGGATCACATACATGGCAATGAATTCCTTTGTATGCTGTCATAAAATCTGCTCTAATTTTCTTTACATAAATCTGCTCATAGAAATTTCATAGATCTGCACAAATTAACATCATACATCTGCACTTTAATTTTCTTTAAGTCTGCACTTTAATCTGCTGATAATATCTGATAATAACACCTTCAGATCTGCACACAACTGTGCCATATACCTGCTCTTATATCTTCCTTATGTCTGATATAAATCTGTTGCATTATTCATATATACTTCTGCTTAATTTTGCTTAAATAATAGAATGATATTGCATTTTTTTACTTGCTAATTTAAACTCCTTGCATCACCCTTTTATATCACACAATATGCCTCTTCAAAGGAATGTATCACTTCACAAAAGAGGCCGGCCTTGTTTGTAATTAATTTAAGTTTTTTTCCATTAAGGGAGGCAACTATTCACAAGAGGTCAGCCTCACTCTTCATTATTTTAAATTTAATTTATTTTGAATCCCAAAGTTGGGCGGCCTTATAAAGGGGGTCGGCTCTATCAAATACATGATCACTCACTTTTATTTATCACTAACAATGCCTTCAGGCTTCAGCTTATGAGTCGGCAAGTATATGATAAATGCTCTCTAAGATTAAACTCAATGCTGTCATATATCCTTTTTCTCAGGTTGGCCAGAAGAAACTATTAAGTTTAATTTGTTTTATCTCCAATGTAGTCGTCATTTCAAGGAGGTGACCATATGAAAAACTATTTTATGCCCTTCAGCCTTAAGCGATTTCTTTCAACCTTTGACATCAATGACCATCTTCAACAATCAATGACAACATACAACGATCTCTTCATTCTTCCTTTGACATCAATGACAATATTTCCAACAATCTCCCCCTTTGTCATTGATGGCAACACAAACATAATTCTCTCCTTTTGTATTGCTCCCCCTTACTCTATCACTCCCCCTTTGACATCAATGGCAAAAGAATGTAACATACTTTTCTCCTTCACAATGAAATAGTCTTCTTTTTTGTGATGCTCCCCCTGACTATAAAGCTCCCCTTGACTGTGGCTCTCTCTTACTGTAGCATTTCCTTTTGACATTAATGGCATCATTCTTCCTTTCATATAACTCTTCCTTGCTGTAACTCTTCCCCTTTGTGCAACTTTCATCCTTTGACAACAATGGCAAAAAGGACCTTTCTTCTTTATGGATTGAAAGATGATTCAATGGTAAGCTCCCCCTAAAATCATGCTTCTCCTTACAAACTTAGTGATGCTTCTTGTGCATGGAGCACAAACATGGATTTTCTTTCTCTTGCTCTTGTTTCCTCTTCCAAAATTTTGTAGGTTCCCCCTTTTGTTCAGCTATGGTATCCTCCTTTTTGTTTAGTCCAAGTGTTTTCACAAAACCACTTCTACAAAAGCATGCAATGTGACCGTAATTGTTGCACTTGTAACATATGACATTGTAAACCACTAAAGTAGCACAAGTTGTAGTCCCTACTTGAGAACCCAAAATCATTCCTTGCACAAACTCTACAATTCATTGCTTTATGACCAAAATGATTGCATGAATAGCAATACCCATAGAAAGAGTGATTGAACTTGGTCATTGGCGCTTGTTTTGAAGGGAATGATCCTTTGAATCTTTCATGGTTGTTTTTGTGAGGAATATTGTTCTTTTGTGGGATATCACTTCCCTCCTTCTTGGTACTACCATTGATGGAGTCTTTGAGCACATCAACATATCCTTTAGGCTTTTCTTCATTTATTTTCTTTGGTAACTTTGTAGCCTTAGAACTTGACTCTTCCTTGGTGGTCTTTTGATTTTCCTCAAGGCCAAAACGAGTCTTGATGAAGGGTGATCTTTGGCAGTTGATAATATCCTCTAGAATCTCAGTGCTCTTCTCAAACTTCATGCTCTGATTTAATTGATCATTAGATTTCTCCAACTCTTTCCTCAAGGAAACAATTTCAAACTCCAATTTCTCACACTCCAATTCCTTTGCCTTTAGCTGATCTCTTACGACTTCTTCTATTCGTTTTGCTTCCTCAATTTTAATCTTTAGATTCATGATTTTCGTCTCCGATTCTTCAAGATTGTGAGATGATCTCACTTTAGTTTCACTATCCTCTTGAAGTTGTGATTTTAGCCTCGAATTTGTCTTCTTGAGCTTCTCAATCTTATGGTAGGAAAAATGGAGTTTCTTCTCAAGATCCACTTCTCCATCATCTTCCCTATGTTCTTCTTTCAAATCTCCTTCTTTTCTTTTGTCTTCATCATCCTTTGCTTCTACTGCCATGAAGAGTATTCTTCTCTATCCCAATTGGAGAGGCTTCCACTACTTTCTTCGGATGAGCTACTTTCTTCTTGGATGTAGAGACTCTTTTTATGCCTTCAGAAGTTCATCTATTCATGCTTTCTTCATGTGCTCCTTTTCTTGTTGTGATGATATTTCCTTCCTTTCTTTTTGCTGTAGTCTTCTTCTTCTTCACTACTTTCACTCTCGGCTTGTGGACATTTAGAAGTGACTGAAATGTATGATGTTGAACCAATGTTGCAATATAGAAATTGAAGATAGAACATGAGCCATATAAGCCTGGCTCTAAGGATGTGCAATCAATGCTATCATTGCATTTCATTTTGATTGAGTAACAAGAAATATTATGATGACACATTTTCATTTAGTTATTCTTAGTTAAAAAATTTATTGCATATTTCAATGACTAATCAATGTTCCAAGTTTGAATTTTTTTTAACACATATTCATGGGTTGTGATTCCCCTATGGTGCAGGATCCATTGTCCGCTAAAATGTGGTGTTTCTCTCAAATGTCTCCAATTCCCATCCCTGTTCTGGCACCCAAAAACTTGAGGTAGCATA
>VDFB02373276.1:0-16355 GCA_007258455.2 Sequoia sempervirens | reverse complement strand
TAATCTCGAAAAGTGGGAACATTAAGAATTGTGATCATTTTATTATATATTCATTATGCATATTTAATTATAATCTCAGAAACTTTAATCATGATATTATAATCATACAAATTAAATGATTGATATTTCTATTATTATCATATATAAAGATTATGAGTATAATAAAAGAAAACTTAAATTTCTTTATTTATTTATTTTATATCAATCTAAAGATTTGGAATATAATAATAAATTTCATTAATTATAATTACATTTATGAAAGTAAATAAAAACATCTCATTATTAATGTAACACCACCTTTATATTTATATTTCCTTTTTAATATTTAATGAATAAAATAGTTCACAACTTTTTAATTTATGAAACAATTCATTTCTTACTCTTTTAAATAAAACCACTAAGATTAAGATTATAAAGAAAAGGAAAAGAAAAGTTTATATATAAAGCCATGTATGGTTCTAAACTAAAAGTTTAGAAATCTTAGGTTTTTTTTTTCCCATGTGACATCTCACATACTTTCTTCCGTAAGAACCACGTTTTATTCATTTTTATTTTTATTTGTTCACTACACAAAACTCTAGCAAAGAAATGGAAGCTACAAGATTACAACTAATTGACGATAAAGGCACCACGAATTAATCAATTAAAGCTGGTTTGTGGGAAATAATCGCATCATGCATGAAGGTCTACTTACTAACACAGAAAAAAAACCTGGAATGATTCTACCAATGATTGAAAAACAATTCTAACAAACTGATTTATTTATTTATTTATTTTTCTGGTTATTAGAGCTCCCAAAGCAAATCATTGAGGACATCCTCTTGTACTTCAAGCTTCCATAATTCAAGAGGGACTACGTATAAAGAATGGGAACAAATAGTGGCTATATTGTAACAGCTATAAGGTATAAAAATCTTCCTTATCCCATGTTGTACCAGAGACTAAAGGAATAAAATAATTAAACTGTAATTAAAAATATTAGGACCACTTAAGATAAAATCGTGGAAATAAGCCTTATGAAATCCAGATTAAAAATTTTCATCCTTGTAAGCCATATACTCAGCAACAAGTACGTGTTAGTTAAGCACACTTTCAGCAAGTGAAAAAGCACCCAAAAAGGTTACGAAGCATACGAAAGATAGACTAACGTAGGTACTGAGAAGACAATCAAAAGGGCTGTGTACAAATGGAACAGATGGTAATCAAGCATTTAAAAATGCATCTAGAAACGCATAAAGATACATGGCAATGAAACATTTCACAGAAACCAAGAGAGACATATTCAAGCAGTTATAAAGGAATTCAACGGGTTTATGAAGCTTTTGTGATAGCTGATAATCAAGAATTTTGGTAAACAGTTGTAAAGTCGTTGGCAAGAGATAAAAAGAAACCTAACCAATTACTCTCGACGTACATAGTGGTGCAAAACATAACCTAATAGTTACGCTGTAGTTCGAACTCGTGACCGACTACTACTCAAAAGGAACAGAGGATTAGTTCAATTGAATCCATAAGATTAAGCATGCTCTTAAAGTAACAGCGCAAGTGGATAGGCCTCCATGTTGTGTATTAAGATAGTCAATGGCAATTCTTTAATAGTCTTAGTACAATTGGGTACCCAAGCAGTTTAAAAAGCGATGGAAAACTAAGTCTAACTGGTAAATGAATAGGAGAAAGAGATCATAATTGTAATATGCATAGTTGCATCAAATATGGAAAAGAATAGGATGCCTAAGTACACAATTGCTCAACCGTATTGGGAGAAACCTTGGAAAACCACTAATTCAAGATTAATGATAAAATAAGGTTTAGAATGTAAAAAAGAAATAACTTCACTTGAACATCAAATGGATATAGTTCAAATAAAATCTGCTTCACATGAGAGGCACACATTCAAACAATGAATAGGAACATAACATATACAGTCATTATGCGTAGCATAACCAGTTCAATTCATTTTTACAAATTTTCCAAAGGCATTCAAGGGATGGCCTTTTCACAAGACAGTCTATAGCATTTTCTTAACTCCAATAGGAACATAATATATACAGTCATTATGCTTATATTCCTATTCCCTTTAATCATTTCATTGCCAATCTAAATAGCCATCGAATAAACCCAAAGAAACCACGCCTCTTTTTAATAGATAACAACAGAATTGTTTTTGAATGCGATAAAACATTTCACAAAATGACCTAGCCACATACAGGTTCCCAAAAGCTAAAATAATAATCATTGAAACCATGGCAGTAACTTACCTCAAGATTTTTTTTTGTTTTTTCACAGATTGAATCTCGCTGTCAACATCCCCACGAAGGTAAGTGGCAGCATCAGTTGTGAAGCACGCCAACCTTTTATCTCTGGTCTTTGATCCATCACTACTCTGGAATCTCCTCTTCCTGGCAGACACAAACTAAAATAACTCTCCCTCTCTTAGCTAAATTTCCTACCCACATCGATCTACGCCTCACACCTCCCTTCATATGCTCTTCCAGAACTTGGTATTTATTTGTCGCAATAAAATTTTAGAATTCTCCTCGATAGTCGTGGCACCCTTCCCCTATGTGGCATGACCATTAGAACAAATTTGAGGCCAATAAACTCAGTAATGTTGATCAACTTCATCGGTTATGTTTAGGTGCTAACATAATTTGAGCAAATCGTTGTATCAAGTGGTCACAGGCTGGGCGAAATCATCTTCCAAGCTGACATGAGTGGGAGGATAGTGTTGCTAGGGATGTGGCATCTACCTCATACCAAATGTGATTATAGAAAAAGAGTTTTGAGGCAACTAGGACTTATAGGAGTTTGAAGACTGGACGCTTGAGAACAGGTTGCAAGTGTGAGGGAAACGCATTTCACTGGAACACAATAAAATTGTGATCTCTATAATCCAAATCCTCTTCGTCCAACGTCTTCACAGCCTTCTCCATGAACTCCCTGATTTCCTCCTACTGTTCTACTTGCTATCCTCCTTTCACCACCTACACCCTCCTAGTCCATCTACAATAACACAAATACTTTAAAAATTGTCTTCCGTTTCTTTTAAGCTATTGCCCTATTTCTTCCAAAAGCATTAATGTCGTTGATTCTGACTTTGGGCTACCACTGTTGGCTGTGACCAGAGATTATACGATTAACCATGTTGTATGTTGTATACTATGTGAAGAATTATGTCGTGATATTAACGCCAATAGATAATTGTCTAAAAGGATTTAAACCTTTCACATCCCCCTAAATCATGGCGTACAATTTTGACATTAATTCAAGCAAGGGGTGGAAGGTCCCCAAATTAAAGATCAACCATACAGCCAAATCTAGTTCCATAGCAATATCCAGGCACCATAAATGTGATACTAAGGGTCGCTACTTCATTGCTAGAGGACAACGTGAATGACAACCAGATCAACCAAACTAGTCACATAATCTAGATTTGAAGAGATACAAAATTTAATTCCATTAACTACCCAATCAAATCGCTGTCAGGCATTCATGAAGGGTATCCACCATTACACTCAACCATTATCTACTTCTACGTGGGTGCGCGTTACTTTTCAAACAAATCCCTTTTTTAGCTAATCAATAGATTTTTCTGGAGAGATTGATCTCTATGTCATCTCCATTAAATACCCATCCTAGGCCCATACGCAACCCATCCCTATATAATAATGGGCCAACCAACAAGATTTCCAAAATATCCAGAAGTATTGTTTATTTTAAACAAAACAACTCTTAATCTCCATTAACATTATCAAAATTATTTCTAACGATCCAAACAATAATTTTGCTAATTAATCTCAATTAAAATTATTAAAATTAAAATATAGTGAATGTTTAATCAAGTAGTAGTATTATTGAATGCTATTATTACTAATATTATCCAATATCAATGTTGATTTTATTATTAATATTGATATTTACTTTAATGTTAATATCACCATTTACTATCACCATGTTTGTCTCCCCCATTTTAGGATTTACTTTTAGTATAGTATCATATCCAATGTTGTTACTTTTAATTTAATACAAATTTTTTGCTATAATGTTAATATTTACATTGTTAATAAAACTAATGATTTACTAACCATCATGAACCATTACTAAGCTTGAATGTCATTACTACTAAGGTTCACTCCTTGCCTATCCTTTATACAATTAGCAATATTGTTATCATCATGTAAGACCGTAAATTATGCTTCAATGCCAATACTATAATTTTGACAATTTCTAAATTAATACTTTAACTCAACCTATTATCTTTTATATGCTATACCCATGATACAATAAGATATTTGTAATTATTGAATAGAAAGGACAGGGGCCTTACAAAGATGGTGGATGAGGATTTTGAAGGGATGGTGTCCAACAGTTTTAGATGCCCTATTTGATGACCATTTTGAAGGAGGTGGACATTTGTTGTATGTGGGAGTCCTCTTGTCCTGTGGCTCCACATTGTGATTGACTTTTGTATTTGACTTGGTGCCTTTGTTTGATCCATCTTTCTTTGGGATCCATTTTAATTTCATTTGTCCACTTGTCCTTTTGTTTGATTCAATGGCCTTTGACATTTGATTTTGATCTTTTGACTTGTAAGACTTTTTTTTTTGTTGGTCCCAAAGGGGAGGTTGATTCATGATAGAATGATGGTTCATGGTGTGGGTGGAGGGGGTGTTGGCAGCAATCTCATGACAAGGATTTCTCATGGACTCCATTTTGACGTTTGTATCTGACAAAGTTGCCCCCAGTATCGAGGAGGTACTAACATCTGCTGATTTCCATTAACTCGAGAATAGCCAAGACCTTATTCAGAATTTTCCTGTTTATTGGTTTTGAATGTCTTGCTCATGCCTAGTCCTTTTTCCCTTGATATTGCATGCTTTGAAAGATTTTGTTTGCGATGGGGTATTTATTATTTTGAAAGAAAGATGCTAACCCATCATAATGTCTATGGACACTGTCACTTGCAATATTTTCATCTGCAAGAAAGCCTGCTCTGACAAAGATAGATGACCCTAGTTGATAAAGTGTCTTAGTTTCATTTTCATGTTGGACATATTCCTGACTGATATCTTTGGCATGATCATGTGACATGTTAGGTTCAGATGATTTTGTTGGTGCTTCCAAAGCAATGTCAAAGCCATCATTATGTTTAGTGTCATAGAGTCCAATGATTTTAGCTATAACTTGATCATATGCAAGCATGTCCCTAGTGGAAGATTCTTTTTCTGGAGGAATATCGTCTATGTGTCCCATGGAGGCAAGTGTCTCAG
This sequence comes from Sequoia sempervirens, assembly GCA_007258455.2. Classification (NCBI taxonomy): domain Eukaryota; kingdom Viridiplantae; phylum Streptophyta; class Pinopsida; order Cupressales; family Cupressaceae; genus Sequoia; species Sequoia sempervirens. The sequence goes on along the minus strand of VDFB02373276.1, from coordinate 11,085 downwards.
TTTGGAAAGGGTCAATAGTCGAGGCTTGTATAGGGTCGTCAAGTGTTTGATTATAAATGGCGTAAAGGTCAAGAAGTGGATTGTTTTGGACTTCTTTGTCAATGGTAGGGTCTGGGTCAAAGATGGGGTTGTCATGGATTTGGAATTCTTGGTCAATGGTAGGTGTACTTTGGATGTCATGATTGTCTTGAAGGAATCCTTGAATGGAGTTTAAGATAGGGTCATGGGATGGACTATCTTGTTCTTGACATGAGGGTGACATTATAAGGTCATGCCTTGGGCTTTTGTTTTGACATGTATTCTCAAGTTTACACAATAGGATTTGACTTTGAGTAATGATAGAACTTTCATGACTAGATGTGGCTTGTGAGGGGATGACTTGAAAAGGATTAATGAATGATAGACTAGGATAGGACGCGGGGACTTGGAATGGACTAGTATGTGAAGGACTTGGACTGGACTAGTATGTGAAGGACTAGGATAGGACATGGGTACTTGCATAAATGTCCAAATGCCTATGCCTAAATGACTATGATTGACAATGCCTAGACATGCTAAGATTTGATCAAATAAAGACAATAAATGCCTTAATTGCTATGGAAATCTAAGTGTGCCAATGAGTAAATATGCAATGCACCTATAATAAGTCTACTTGTGTGTGTGTGTGTAATTGAAAAGTGAGACAGGAAAATGGCATTTTATAGAAAAATGCTATTTTGAATGGATGGGGGAGCATCAAATTCCTAAGAAAGACTTAGAATGAGAGGGCCCAGATAAACTTCAGTGAATCCCAATTAGTGTTAGGGGAAAAATCAATAATCGGTCAAGATGTCATACATAAAAACCGCACCCATGTGGAGAATAAATGAGATAATTAATTCAAAAATAAAGATTTTCAAAAATCAAGAAGATAAGAGTTGGACTGAAGATCAGATTTGAAAAATCAAGAATCTGCCCGATTACTTGATTTTTGGAGGAATATTACCAATTTGGAACCAAATTAATTCCCTAAAATGTGAATTTTTAGGAAATAAATAAAATAAATCATTTTAGATTATTTACCAAAATGGACTGCCGGCTAATATTGAGATGACATTTAAAATAATTTCATTTATTTAAACTATGTTGAATATTACTTAGGAAATTGGGGCCAAATAAAGATAATTATTTAATTTAGCAGAGTTAAGACTAATAACTCAAATAAATTTATTTATTTATTTAAATTTTATGATAAGAAGTTTATCATTATTAAAAATGAATTTACAACCATTTCTATTTAATAATCGTGAAGAAATGACTGAAGAAGGGTGACTAAATGTTCAAGCAATTTATTTAATTAAGGAAGCATCTCAGAATACCAATTATTCCATTTAATAAATAAACATAATTTATTTATTTAATAATCATGAAGAATAAAGGACATGAATTAATTAAATACCATGAATTATTTAATCAATTGCCCAATGTGACCAAGCGAATATGTATCAAATGTCATACCATGCTAGGACCTAAAAGTGGTAAAAAAATAAAGCTTGCAGGCCCAGGCTATCATTTTATGTGGTCTACATAATGAAGTAAAGATTTTGGTTTTAAAGTAAAATAAACATTTTACTTTCTTGGTGAAAGTATTATACAACACCATGGACTTTAGAAATTAAAGGGCATCATTATAAAAGACATAAATATTCTTGTATGGAAAAAGAATTTTCATAGAGAGATAAAACAAATTGACCTGTAGAGTAAGAGGATGTTCACGAAAGAACATAATCATTTTCATAGGAGGGGAAAATGATGAAAAAATTAAGAGGGAATTTTATTCTTTCACAAAGGGGAATATTTTTCTGTTGCAAATGAATGATTAAGCAGGAACAACTTGTGAATTGGGGCTATTCTTCAAGTGGTGGAAGAAATTATTGATCTGTGGTGTTGAGTGTGCCAGGTGTCTTTGGGAGATCACAATTTAGGATTTCTTTCTCCTTAATGTTGTTTTTCTGCCTCATTTTTAGAGGTTGGGGACTTTTTGTAATTAATCACAAAGAACATTTTGATGAGAATACAAAGGATTTTAGAGTCAAGATTTAGGGTCCGAGTCTGTCAATATTTATGTAATTTTGATTAGAATACTGGAAAAATAATGTTGAATGTTTCAAGTTTGATACTATTTTATTCTTTTGTGTACTGGTTTTACAAATTATGAATAATACAATCAAGGTTGTCTTATTTTTCTCTATCAATTTTAGATGGATGTGTGGCTCTATTCTTGTTTATTAATTCAAAGAATTAATGTAGGTGCTTGAACATGGCTGTAAATTTGTATTAAATTGAGTGCTAGGATGCTAGTAGGAAGTAAAGGTTAAGACATAATGTTGAAATACTGTAATGCAACATTTTAGAGCTTCATATACTGTCAGGTGTGAAAATTGTTATCAGATTATGTATTTTTTTGAGTTTAATCCATCCCAAGGATGAGGCATTGATCTATGTGTGTTATTCATGTTACATTTGTTGGTTAATTCAACAATTAATCATCTTTTAAATCAAATTTACTTATCATTCTTGTTGTGGGTGTGTGTGGAATTCAAAGAATCATAGCTCTCATGTTTAATGTGTACAGTGCAATGAAGGTCAGCCATACATTTAGGTTATTGTGTATGTTAAGCATATAAAGGAGATTTGTCTATTCACTGTGTGTTTGATACTGTGGCACACAAGTATCTAAAAGCACATTGTTGGGATCACCCTCCTAGGTTTAACAGATCCTGAAGTGCAAGGGAGAGAGAAGTTTTATTTCAATCTCCAGTTCATTGGCCAAATCTCTCCTTTAATCTAACCATAAAGCCTAGCAACCCTTTAGGATTCAAGTTGATAGAAAATTTGAGAACCAATAGGTTGGTGACTCCGTTGGAAATAACTTGAGAAGATTCTAATAGAAGATCATCCTGCCTTAAAGATTCAATTAGTTTGCTAATCTATTGTTTTGGGTTAGAATGATCTAAGGACTTGCATACTGGAAGGATATTATTGCAATGTTTCTGATGCATTTTTAAAATATGGTGCTCTGCTAGTGGATAGAACTCAAAGATAAGTTAGATCTTGGAAGAAGCTTTCTACTACTTGAATATTTTTTCCTCTTTCAAAGAGCTGGCGACTCTCTACATAAGTTTCTACATCATCATAAGAGTTTTTTGCAATATTTTTCAGGTATTTTTCTATTGTAATATTTATGTATGAAGTTTTTCAACAAAAAGTTCTAGTTAATATTGTCCCTTATTCAGTATTTCAAGATACTGGTAGAAAGGGAAATGAGAAAGTAGGATATTTTGAAAAGGGATATTGAATTGAATACTTGTAGAGGGAATATGTTTCTATTTGCAAATATGTATTGATGTCTTAGTTCTCCCTCTATAATTTGTAATGCTATGCCTAGAACACAACCATGTCAAAGAAAGGTGTTCACTAGTGAAAGATATGACCCTCTAGATTTTAGTCAAATCCAAGGTTATCCACAATCTATCCCAAGAATAATTAATGAATGTTTTCCTTAGTTTAGAGGAGGTTTTTAAGAATCAATATCACATGTACATGTTTTTCTTGATGTAATGGAAGACTATAAAATAGTAGAGGAAGATGCTATCATGAAGTTTTTTGTAAGAACTTTAGAAAATGATGTTGAATATTGGTTTTCTAGTTCACCAATGCATTCCATATGTTCATGGAATGAGCTTGAGAAACTGTTCATGGATGAGTTTGGTGAAGTGATTGATGACTGCTTGTTTGAAGAAAGAAATTTGCATACCCAAGAAGAATATGAAGAGAAATTTGAAAATGAGGTCAAAACTATGTTATATATTGATGCATTGTGTGATATAGAAAAGTTTGAGGATGAATCCATCTATGATTTATATGATAGATTCATGAAATTTCTACTTGGTATACCAGAATCAGAAAGACCTGATGAGTTATTTTGCATTCATTTGTTCTGTGAGAATTATGAGTCAAGTTTGAGCACTATGCCAGATCACTTGAAGCCCCCTAATCTTAAATGTATACATCAATGGGTTTTAGTAATTGAGGAAATGATAGATAAATATGGAAGTAATCTCCTAACTCAATTATGTGATGGTAATTTTTCAAGACTTGGTCCAATAGATGCAGATGGTATTGTAGAAGACAATAATGATGCATTGTTTAGTGATGAAGAAGTTGTTTTTGAAAAACCTATAGAAGAAATGTACCCAAATGAATATTGCAGCCATGATGGTCATGAAGAGATAAATGAAACATGTCAAGTTTCTTCTATTTGCATTGAAAATACAAAAATAAAGATTCAATTTCTTGAATTAAGTGAAGGTTGCAGTGATATGGATGACACTAAAAGTATTTTCTCATCTATGGATTTTGAATATACAGTTGAAGATTGTTGAAAATGGAGGTTATTATGTAGCTTAAAAAATTATAAAACTATTATACTATAGATCTAATTAAGTGTTCTTTGTTGCAATTTCTTTGTGGATGATTATTTTTTTAATTCATTTTAATGTTTGTAGAAGTAGACATAATATTGTAGAATAATAAGACTAGAAGAAAGAAGTTACACAACATATACTGTAGAGAAACCCTTTCAGGGAAAAACTCCACCAAGAATCAATTTATTATTTAATCTTAGAATAAGATTACAATAATTCCAATCCTTGCTTAAGATGCTTCTTTTTCCTTCAACAATTCTTCTTCACAACCTACAATAAAATCTGATTCAACTCTCTTCAACTTGCTGCAATATATAGACAATAATGAGCCTTGTAAACTCCAAAGAGTTTACAATTACAAAGAATAATGATTATCTCACAAAACCCACACCTATTCTTTGCAAGTCGATTTCTACCATGAAGAACAATGTCAAAACAAGTCCTTCCATTTGGACATCCCAAACTGAAGTCATAACTCAACGTTGATTCCAAAGATATCTTGTAAGCTTATCCTCAAAGTTGGCACCCAGGAATGGGCCCACTTAACTTAGCCTTATAAAATATAAATTATCATGCAAAAATGTTAACTCCAAGATGCCAACTTGGGTTCCCAAGGTGGGTCCAAGTTAATATTTTCTAACTGAAACATATCTCTCCACCATTCATGCAAATATCATGCATGATTGATCATCCCTTGTTAACTGAAAGTAGTCACTCATTATCTGTCATTTAACTCAAGTCATTAGCATGCAATTCAATTCAACTGAAGCTAACTAACATGCAACTCAAACTAACTACATGCAACTGAAGATAACTGAACAATAACTGAACTAAATTGATACTAAACTGAATTGAACTCCATGGATGTAAACATCAATCCCTAACTTCTAGGATCTTTACATGCATTACTAAAGTGTCATCTTTTACTCCAAATAGTTAACTTAACTCAAGGTGAGTTCCACCTTCCATTGGGCACCCCATGTGCTCCTATTATTTAGGAACTCTTCTTGGACACCTTCACATGTTCATATCATTTAGAATTAATTACAAATGTCAATTAACATGTCCATTTCATTTGAATTTAATCTCTTTCTAATCCTAGTGTTTGGGAATACTTTCCAAAGACTTTAGGAGATACATGAAATAATTTTTAGGATTGCAATTAAATAGAATCCTATTCCCAACATTCTCCCACTTGACATTATACATTGCAATTATTCTAAACAAGGAATTATTATTATAAATCAAGTATAGGACTCAAGGCCAATGGCCCTCCTACACCAACTAATCAATCCATGCCAACTTCAAATGCAACCTGCATAATCATGAAGCTCCAAGAAAATGATTAAAACCAAGAGAACTTATCTATAGGAATTGGTTTCATAAGATAATCTACAACATTAATTAATGTGTCAACTTTCTCAATTAATATCTTCCCACTCTCAACCATTTCTTGCACAAAGTGATACTAAAATCAACATGCTTAGTACGAGCATGATACATAGGATTTTTAGATAAGCACATAGCACTTTGACTGTCACATCAAAGTTTAACTTACTTGCAATTAAAACCGATACCTTTCCCAAGTCTCTATATCCAAACTCCCTCTTTGGAGGCATGTGAAACCGCTAAGTGTGTTGAACTCACGTACAACCAATGTCTATGCTTCTCGGTCTTTACTGTTGAAAAAAAATTTCTTACAAGAAACCATTCCAACATATATCTCTTACCATAAGAGAACTAAAACCTCACCTATTTCTCCAATTATCCATGAGGACTTGTAAGCAACCAATCCATGCCAAACTCAAAATGCAACATAGCACTATCATGAAGTAATCAAGAAAATAATTAATGTACCCAATACTTAAGAGAACTTACACATGATCAATGTCAAAGCTCTAATCATGAATTAGGAACATCAACATGACAACATGATCTAACCATCTCCTACTAGGAGATCACATGCACCATAACATATATACATCCTGGTCTTAAGAGAACAAGTACCATGCCAAACTCAAAATGTATATCAAGAGTAAACCATGACATAATAGGAACCAATCTAAACCAAGAAAAAATCATATCCCCAATCACATGAAGATAACCTTACCAATGATGCATCCACATCACTACCAACAACTCCCACTGAACTATGGTACAAGCTACACATGTCATCATGACTACCATCCTCTTCATGAATATCACTCTTTAACATCAAGCAAAGAGTCATCACTAACATTTTGACATGAAATGATCAAAGCATGATTACCATCATATGAGGATTCCTCTATAGAAGAATTAAAACTCCTTTTATTGTTTTTACAATCCTTCTTCACATGTCCTAGTTTACCACAGTTCCAACACTTTACCTTTCTTTGTCTTTCTAACTTACCCTTCCCTTCCTTGTCTCCCTTAGGTTCCTTTTTCTCAGGCCTACCTTTTACAAAAAAGGAATCTTGGATTTTCATTTTAAACTTTCTCCTCATCTCCTTTGATAAGAGAGTATGAATTGTATTGTCCATCTTTAGATTTGCACCAAAACCACTAATAGCAACAGTAAACACGAAAAATGTACCGATTGATCCTATACACCTGATCCTAATTTTACTAACACTAGTTCGTCCTGAATCATCTCCTTTGCTAACCATTTAATTAAATAATATTTATTTGATTAAATTCATCATATTCCATCCCCCTAATTAAATAAATCAATTTTATTTAATTAGCTTCGATAGTCCCTCTTAATTAAATAAATCAATTTTGTCTAATTAATCTCCAAAGTTTTTCTATTAAATTGAATAAATTAATCTTTATTTAATTTAATCTAACATGATCCCTCTTTAATTAAATAAATCAAAATCTTTATTTAATTAAGTCTAAATCATTTTCCTCTCATTTTGATTTAAATTAATCCAAAAGTGTAAGTCAAAAAGGTCAAATCAACTAATCTCCCTTTGAATTAATCAAATCCCGATTAATGCTAGTCCTAATCCATCAAATCCTCTAGCTTTTGCAACTTGTGCAAGTAAATTGTTTTAATTGATTTATTAAATCTCTATTTACTTTCAAAAAAGGAATCCAAGTGGGAATATTCTCCAAATTTGAATTCTCCCTCCCAAGCGTCTTATCCTCAAACTTGGAATTTATGACTCTTAAAAGTCCTTTCTTTTGAGACAAGTGGCATTTAATTCATCCTTCATCTCCCTCCAACATGTCACTTCTCCAATTTTTGAATTTCCACCTAATAGCATTAATGTGCACGTTCATCCAAATGTGCTCCACCTTTGTCCACTCACATGTTGACAAGTGGTACTGTGCTATTGGTTGGTATTTTGTCCCACATTCATCCATTTTTCTTATTCTTCCATCATTCTATTTTATAAATAGAAGGCTCTTTTACTAATTTGGGATCCACAATCTTAGCATCTTTTCTATACACACATTTCATCTTGCATTTCATCACATTTTCAAGGTTTTCAAGGCATTTTCATCATTTAGCTTATCAAAAGGGGTTGGGAAAGGGATACTTTCCACATCAAAGTAGCACCAATTCCCCTATGGGATGATGTTTGAGTAGTTTAGGGATAGATTTCATGCTTATATTGTTTGTAATTTCATGTTAGTTTGATAATGTTATCATTTCCTTTACATTTTCTCAACAATTTCATGGGGAGAGCTATTATCTCATTTGTTCAATATTGACTGATTTAATTCATATTTGTCAATCTTTGATCAATGCAGATTTTGGTCTTCACATTTTGGTGCTCACTGTGGGGCTCATGAATAGGCATTCTTGTTTGTTTGCACAATCTCTTTCATGAGTCTGCATGTTTGCAAATGTTTTCTACATATTATTTTTCTAAAAATGTTTCCTCATTTTGGTGCCCACTGTGGGGCTCATGAATAGGCATTCTTGTTTGTTTGCACAATCTCTTTCATGAGTCTGCATGTTTGAAGATGTTTTCTATAGATTATTTTTCTAAAAATGTTTCCTCATTTTGCATTCTTGTTTGTTGGAAAAGAAAATAAAATTGTAGTAGATTAGTATTTTTTTCAAAGGATATGTGCTTTGTAATCAACTTGCAAGTAATGTCATGATTATTTAGAACGTTTCTTTTACTATCCAGTGAAGGTAATCAGTTGAAAATAATTTCACTTGTTCAAAGTGACTATTAAAGTGACACCTGATTATTAATCAACTAATCAACTAATGACTGCATTTTGTATTTTATTTTTCTTAGGTCAGTTTTCATTTAACACAAAAACACTAAATGATAGGAATACAAAATTAAATGGAGTATTGAATTTGAAACACCTTAATGATAGGCATGATTGGTACATTTCAGCAATACATATACATTTTGTAGTTCAAAATATAATGCTTCCAGGGTAGGAAAAACTTGATGACCATCATTCAAATCTTGAGCTCATAGCCAAAGAACGTATAATGAAATAATTTAACAGGTGAAAGACAAGCTTCTCTTTTTTTGCATCTTCTAATTATGTATGACTGACATCTCAGATAGATAACATTTTTTAGACTTGAATAGTCGAGATGAGATCCTTGCCTCAGAGGTGCTGCGCAGAGTATGGCTATGGCCTTTCATCGTCCAAGAAAAGGAAGGTATGGCATTCATGAATTACTGAGAAATTATAATAAGAAAACTATGCCAGGAAGTTATCAGAACACCTGGTTGAGCACTTGCTAAACTTCATCACATCTGACTTTGTGAAGTTCACGAAGTAGAGAAGTAAGTTCTTTTCTCATGCCATTCTTGACAAGGTATGTACTTCCATATCTTACAATCATTGCAGCTTGTGAGACCATGGTTCTTTGAGGAAACCTATTAATAGAATAAATTCCTAGTCTAAGTTCCTTCATTTTCCATTTAATTCCATATCATTGAGGCATATTATTAAATAGATACATGTCTTGTACATGCATCCTTATTTTGGATACAAGTCTATTTGGGTAGTTTCAACTATGGCTAACAAAAGTCTCTATCTTTTATTCATTGACAACTGTTGTAGAACAAGCCTCCACATCTACAACAATGATGCTTACAATTGAAAATGATAAACAACCTTGATAATGTGAAGCATCTATTACCCATTTTCTTCCTCACATAGATGGCTTTGTAGGTAATCCTACTTTCTCTAGACATATTTTCTTAACCTCTCCTACTATGTCTTCTCAATGTTGGAGGTTATAATGAAATTTCCTTCTTGAACAATAGCTCCTACAGAAATGCATTATTCTAACTATGTCCACATTGTCCAGTAAATGCTAGAAAATGTGTAGCTCATTAATTTGATGAAAATTCTCCATAGAAGTATCCATGGTTGTTTATTTAATCAAGTGTCCTGCGGTTGTTAGTGATTGTTGATTTAATGAAGTTTTGATGCACAAGAAGGAAAGAAAGTAAAGATATTGAATGTAGGCCCTAAAAAAATGTTATAATACATTAGTGAGGGAAACAAATTGATTAGATTTAGAGGTATCTCTTCTCCATAGCTATCAAAACAAGATTGTAATCCACATAGGTACACTTGAAAAGATTGTGATCCATGTGGAAATTTCATTTGTGTTTAATGATTGAAGGGTTACTACTTATTGTTTTTGAGCAACCGTCTCCATGCTGATATCCCAACTCAATTATTTGTGCTCAAAATAAGTGAATAGGTGCCATCTAGCAGTTCCTTGTTTTCTATTCAAATAAGGTCATAAATGAATGTGTCTTGTAGTATTTGCTTGTTATTCAAGTAAACTTCAAACTTTGGGCACCTCTGGGTATTTGTGTGAGTAAATCTCTAAAAAATAAATATTTTATATTATAATTGTCAGTAGTGAATGAAAAATATTTGAGTCTATTTATTATTTTATTTGGCGGATGAAAAAATCTATCAATAGTAAATGAAATCTAATGCCATGTATCTTGATCTTAAAAAAATTGAATCAATATATTTGCAAGCTTTAACTTCCTAACAGTTTTTTGAATCAATATGTTTGATTGTAGCTGGAATAGTTTTGATACAAGTCATATGTTGGTTGCATAAATAGCATGCATTCATAGAACGTACACACAGTGTGAAGAAAATCAAAATGATTGAAAGAAGAACATCAGTTTGAATTAGCGGCCGCACTAAATTTTTTCTAAGGGGTGAATGCAAGTTAAATAATTTGACATTTACTGCAAACTTTAGTTATTTTAGGCCTTCTTAAATTTTTGCATAAAGAATCAGTGGCATTGGAATTAAAGAACCATAAGCTCATTAAAGGAAAACATAAAACCTTTAACAATGTTTATTGGCAGAAGGGACTCTTTGACCTAAAATCATTTTTTATCTTACATCGTCCCTTCAAAAGCTCTTTATTTATTTGGATGCTTTTAAAATGAAAATTCCCTTTGTTTAGTGGAGTACATTTGATCGACAACTGAATAGGTTGTGTGCTTTAAGGTTATGTATGTGGAATGCTGATGCAACACTCTTGGGGACTTCACTTTTGGACTGACAACATTAGTTTTCTAAATTAGTATTTCGTATGGTGTATTTTAATCTTAACTTGATAGTAGTGATTTTGAAGAAAATCATTTTTTTTTTGGTTTCTACTTTGCAT